>CAOJBK010757451.1:0-15801 GCA_948294925.1 Codiaeum variegatum | reverse complement strand
CAGGGTATGGTCTTTCAAGTGACATTTAAATAGAACAATGGCAGTAACATCCTAACCAAAGAGAGGACCTCAACACTTCCATCCTTAAGCATGTTAAAATATTAAAATTTTATGGCATGTTATATTAAAACAGAGTAATGACCTCAAAAAAATAACAAATAATAGAAATGAAATCAAACTAATAGCAGCTTTAATTCTAAATAGAAAGCAAATAATATTCATTATTGAATGACCTAAACTCCATTAAACAGGTGAATAACATTCACACAAGACACAATTTTAGTTTGAACCATTTGTTCATAGATTTATGTATTACAACAAGTATTCATCATTCTAGTAGAAACACATAGAAAGGATGAATGGATTTTCATTTAAAGTAAGAGCTCAAAGTAATTAACAGATAATGAAATACTCAAATCGGTCTCATGTTAGTCACCCTCAGGACATAACAGAACATATTTCCAAACCCAAAGTAAAACATAGAATCAAACACAGCACCTTAGAAACAGAACTTAAACAGGTATAAGCATCACAAAAGAAACCCATCGACATCAAAGTATAACAGACCAAGACAGAAAGCAAAGAATGACTCAGCAATCAGAAGTCATCACATGGTGACCTAGTTAATTTGTGAACAAATATGATTCGACCCAAATGACTGTGCATGTTTGCATTTGGCATTTGGTAACAGATAGAAGAATCAGAAGAATCAAACTACCTACTTAATATTCAGAGGTGAGAAGTGCTTCAAATCATTTGAATAAACAAGCCCACAAGTAAATCTACAATTTGTCACATTCTAAACTTATTGATTGTAGCCCAAATCACAAATTAAAAAGGAAAAAAAAAAGTCAAATAGATGGCAAAGATCAACTTTTTTTTTTTACAAACACCAATTTCATTTTTTTTTAAAATAAAGAAACTCAAAATAAAAAAACAAAAAAATAGTCAGACCTTTTGGGTCTTGCCATCGAGTTCACATAATTCGATCTCCGGAGCCGTTGATGGATAAGTAAATGAAATATCAAATTGGATATCAAATTCAAATGTGTGGGAAACTCAGTACTGGAAGGTTGAGGGACCTGGATCAAAGTACAAAGAAAATAGTTTAAAAGGAATGGCCGAAGAAGAGGAACGGGGTGAAGGTGCTGGGAGAGTCGGGTTGACGAGGTGGATGGAGAGGTTGAGGACGGTTGAGAAGGTGGAGGACGGGTTGAGTCTGGGTGGTTTGACAGCCTGAACGGCGTTGCAATTAGGGTTGTGTACCAGACAGGTTGAGAAGGTGAGTTTGATTGAAACTCAGATTTTAGCTGCTAGTGATTCTTGTTGAAGGTTTGTAGTTATGGAGGAGGTGTGGCTATGGATGGTTAGGGTTTGTGTTGGAGAAAGGAGAAGAAGAAGAAACATTGGATGAAAGAGAAAGTTCTAGTGGTTGTGTGGAAAATTTTTGTTTTTATAGTAAAATATTACAAACCCCTTACCAACCCCAAAATTGGGTTGGTAAATATTAGACCTCACCGCCAAATTTTGGTAAAAATATTTGATTTCCTTCCACTAAATTACTGACCACTTACCGACCCAAAAAATGGATCATTAATTACCGACCCAATTAATTCGTCAGAAACTAGTCCGTATATTTTTGGTGGGAAGTTAATAAAATTTTGCCGCCAATTTAGTGACGACTTACCGACCCCAAAATTGCATCAGTAATTTAATGACCCATTTTTTGGGTCTATAAGTCAACAATAAATAATTTATTTCATTTTTTTCACTTATTGCATCACAATTTGGTCGGTAAGTGTAATTATTACGTTAGTAATTACCGACCCAAAAAACTGGGTCCGTAATCGGGGTCAGTAAATCACAGTTTTCTTGTAGTGTACATTTTTGGGATCTTGTTGATCATATGTTTCGGTTTGAGGCAAGTATGGACGAGATGTGCTCAACTTTTGAGAACTTTTTTGCTTTGCTCGACATGAACCCTGAGGCTGATCTGGCTGTTCTAGTTGAGAGGGTGGGTTATTTCAATTCTTTTAAAAGGTTGTTGGACTTGAGTACGGAGGATGCTTCGAGTATGGTGAAAGATGATTTTGTTGACTTGCTTACTTTGGCCAATATGTTCTGGGAGGATTCAAAGGACGATGCCATTTAGAGGGCTAGGAGGCTAAAACCCTACACATTTGGTTTCAATGTGATCTATATCTTTATGGGCCTAGTTGGATGGGGTGTTATAAAGATGACTGATCTGATACCCTATATGCGTGAAGGGAAGTCAATTGTGCGTATTATTTTGGCCGAGACGTTGCTGAGCCTTAATTGCCATTGTGACGCGAGAGGACCTTAGACCATTAGTTTGATTTTGCTCCAGGTACTTAAACCTTTTCTTTGCTTATCTGTTTTAGCATTTGTGAGGCTATCTTTGATTTTGTTCCCTTTTTCAGATTTGGCTGATAGACCATCTCACGATCATTCCTAGTCTGCCCCCTAGGTCAAGGGACTATCAAATGTCTTGGTACCGGACAAGGACAATTGTCATTAGCTTCCCCACTGAGAGGGAATGTATTAGTTGGTTGATGGAGCTGAGCCCTTCTAATATGCTTTAGAGACACGAGTGGTATACCATCATCAAGCAATTCACACTAAGGAGCCAATGGTATAAGCATGTGTATGTGCTTGTTTTCATGGAGATGACTTGGTATTAGGCTACCCGAGTCTTTCGCTAAATGGGACATGATCAGGATGTGCCCTTAGATGGCCCATTTTCGATGCAACTATGGTGAATGATAGAGTTGCTAGAGCCATTCTCAAGATCCATGACCTCACAAGGGCAATGTTGATTCCTAGTGATGACTATGGCAAGCTTCCAAAGTATACCGAGTGGTGGATTGAGATATGCTGGCAAAATGAGAAGTTGAAGCGTTATGCCCTTTGGACCGAGATTGAGGATTGAGTCTGAGTTTAGACTTAGGTTTAAGACTTTTTTTATTTATCTTTCTTTTTGGTTTTCTATCTCAAGTATTTCATTTTGGATGTTCTAAAAGATAAATAAGAACTTAATAAAATGCCTTTATTTTTATTTTAATCAAGCTCTTATTTTTTACTTAAGTGGCCCTTTTGGGTTTTCAACTTAGTAAGCTGTCTTGATTGTTGCATAGACCGCCTTTTTAGTTTTCACTCTAGCAGGTTGTACCCTTAATTTTGTCTAAGCTGCCCACTTGGGTTTTCAGCTTAGCGGGTTTCATTCTTTTCTCAATTTTTTTATTTGTTCTTTTTAACTCTTGCATATAATGTTAAAGAGCCCATATATGAATGACACTTTAGAGTTTATTGAATGTTTTGGACCATACGTGTAAGGGTTGCCTACGTATCTCCTTACAAAAGATTTTTGAAAAAAAATGAAGAACATGGTAATTTTTGGAGAATCATGTCTACGTACTTCTTGTTATAGTAGTTTGATGCATGAATGCATGCTCATGCAACAAGAACACTAAATGAAGTACTTCTTAAGCTGGTCGAGATTGGTTGGATGGTGGAATTTATTATCGTTGTCATCCATCAGGATGACGCCTCCGCCTAACATGATCTTTTTAATAATATAGGGCCCACTCCGAGGAGCTCTGAATTTTCCTCGAGGGTCATTTATGACTTGTCTGATTTCTTTTAGGACTAGATCGCCTTCCCAAAGATTGTGACTCCAAACCCTTTTATTGAAGTGCTTAGTAAACCTTATCTGATAATTTTGGGTGTGATGGAGTGCTTCCATCCTTTTCTCATCGATTAAGTTAAGGTGGTCACAGAAGACCTGTTGCCAGTCGAGTTCAAAAATCTGGGCTTTTTAAAGAACTCTGGCTGTCTGAATCTATAACTCTATAGGGAAGATTGCTTCCATTCCATAGACTAGTGAGTAAGGTATCACTCTGGTAGCCAATTTGTAGGTTGTTCTATACCCAAGGAGGGTGTTGGCAAGTGTAGGTGCTAACCTTTATGATTACTGATCATTTTCTAAAGCATGTTGTTTAATGCCTTGTTGGCAGCCTCAACTGCACCATTAGTCTAAGGTTTGTATAGTGAAGACCTATGATGTTTGATCTTTTCATTCTTTAGGAGAGTGACTACTTCCTTCTGAAAATGAGAACAATTGGCTGAAATGATATCATGTGGGACACCATACCTTACAATGATATTGGTTTTAATGAACTGGGCTACCTTCTTTGAGTCTAGGACTTGGTAATGTGTAGCTTCTACCTATTTGGTAAAGTAATCGATGGCTACAAGGATGTACTCATGACCAGCAAAGGATTTTTCTGAGATCTTGCCGATGACATCTATGCCCCAAACAGCAAAAGGCCAGGGAGTTGAGATTGGATTGAGTGGAGATGATGGGAGCTTTTGAAGCTTGGCATATTCCTGACATTTTGGGCACCTTTAGGCGAACCATGCACAATCTCCATTCATGGTCAACCAGTAATAACCTTGATTCATGATCTTGTGAGATAAAGCCCATCCATTCATATGGGTGCCATCTATCCCACCATGGATCTCCTTCATAATTGTGTTAGCATCTTCATCTGAGACACACCTCAGGTGGATGCTATTCTAGGTTTTCTTATAAAGGATGTCCCCTCTTAGTATGTATCCACTAGCCAGTTGCCTTATGGTTCTCCTTTCTGATTTGGATCCACCTTAGAGATATTCGCCTTTAGCAAGATAGGTGTAGATGTCCCAGTACCAAGGCTTTTCCTCAGTTTCCTAGATGGTCATGCAGTGGTCTTGAAAGCTTGGATGATGCTTGATGTTTATTGAACTAGGCTGGATAAGGAACCCATCGTGTACTTCTATCATGGATGCCAAAGTTGCTACTGCATCAACAAATATGTTTTGAGTTCTCGGCAAGTAGTGGAAGGATAAATTATCAAAGTTGTTTTCCAATTCTTTGAAGCACTTATGGTAAGGAACTAACCACTCCTCTCTGATCTTCCATTTCCCTAAGGATTAGGAAACTATGAGATCGGAGTCACCCTATACCTCCAAGTTCCTGATTTCGATTTGAAGGGCTGATTCTAACCCAGAAACACAACTTCGTACTCAACTTCATTGACCTTGAAATCTAGTTTTATTTCTAGAGATAAGTTTTCACTAGTTGGCATAAGGAACTCCATCCCAACACCATATCCCTTGTTGTTATAACTTCCATGTTTCATGCTGGATGAGTAAAATGTCCTCGTCGGGAAATTTTGGTTCTTCCTAATGATCATCTGTCGAGGTAATAGTCAATTGGTCGATGATGACACTACCTTTGATGGCTTTTATCTGAACATATTTGAGGTCGTAGGCTACCAGGACTTCCATCCATTTAGCCATCATGCTATTGAGGACAGGTTTTTCCATAAGGTATTTGAGCAAACTTTGATAAGTGGGGACATGTGTGATGTATGCCCCCAGATAGTGCCTTAGTTTGTGGCATACTCACACCAGAGCCAGGCAGAGCTTTTCAATGTAACTGTACTTGAGCTTGTGAGCTAGCATCCTCTTTCTCAAGTGATATAGCTCCCACAACATGCAAAGTAAATTTGTCTAGGATTGCGATGCACATACATTTTGAAGTTTGTCTAATAGTGCTTTCGAGTTTGTCTCCCATAAGTAAATGTGCTTTATCTCGAGGGAAATTGTTAATCAAATTATACTTACCTTTTTTTCTTAATTGGAGCACACTTTGCATCAATAAAGTTGCTAGAATTCTCATTCTCAAGATATTAATCCAAATTCTAGTGTACTAGAATGTCTTCAATGGTGTTCTTCTACACCATGAAATTCATTTTGCCATTAAAATGATGGATTTGTAAGTTTTGTAAATTCTCACTCATTTTTCCTCGAAAAATAAAATCTACTCTCACTAACCAGGCTTTGATACCTATTGTTGAGAATTTTAATGTGAGTTCAAGAAAAAAAATCACACACACAAACAACACAGTCAACCATACAATAATCCTCTCAACTCAATGTAAAGAAATCTTCATGAACTTCTATATTTATAGAGGTTAAATCTTACATCAACTAGGAAAAGATATCTCAAAATTTATTAACTCTAAAACTTTCCTAGCATTGTAAAAAAAAACAAACTTTCCTAACACAAGTTAGGAACTCTTTAAATACACTTGAAAAATGCTCCTTAAATACTTCTAAAATAATCAGAAAAAAAACCCAAGCTATAAGAAACCTTCAAAAAGAATTATCAACTTTTATGGCTTTGCACAACACAAAAAAAAAAAAACAAATTCAATATCTTCTATTGTATTGGAAAAAAAATGATACATGTCAATAATATTATCAAAATTAGAAAAATATTGTTTTTAGCAAAGATAGAATCCAACATAGTTTTTGCATCAAGCATAAAATTCATTTAAGGATATTGGATATTTTCAGCATATTATATAGCCTCTAACAAACTTGTTTCCTATGCTTCATTTGCTGAAAATTTTGTCTTGATTACTAGCCATTTAGCCACAGTAAATTAGCCTTAATCTCCCTTTGTAAGCATGCATATACCAACCTTATTTAAATTTTAAAATAAAATATCACTCATTTCAAATTTATCATATTTTTTAAAAATCTACCTCCTATCTCCATTCACTTTTTTTCAAAGATAGAAAAAAAAAAGATTTTTGGAATAGATTATAAAATTGAATTGAAATGTGGATTTTTTTTTGGATATTATATGTCTTATTTTATAATAAAATAATGAAAAATCCCAAAAAAGAGATGGAATGATTTAAGTGTTAACGAAATGAAAATGTTGGAATGTCTTAGTTGCATTTTAAAAATAGAGAGATTTAAGTGTTTTTAGGATCAAAACTCAAAGACTAAATATCAAAATACTCCTAATTTTTTTATAAAAAAAATTCATTAATCTAGTGTGTAATATCTATATTATACTCTTTTTTTTTTAAGAAAATAAGATTTTAATTGAGAGATTGTCATATGCCATCTATGATCAATATCAAATTAAAAAAAAAAAACACATATATCTTTTTAATAAAACTATATAGTATAAGAAATTTGGCATTGTAGAACAACTTCCATCAAATTGTTGCATTCTAAATCAGAATTTTTTTTAAAAGACTCTGTTGCATCAGTGGCTTAATAGTGTCAAATCTATATCTACTATGGATGAGACAAACCCACTCTTACAATTAGAGAGACTAAATTTATTCAAAGAAAAGATGTTAAAAAAATTAAATAATGTAATGAAAATTAAAAAATTTAAGTTTATCATTAGAATTAAATATTGATGGTAGTCATTTAAAAATAAATAATAGAAAATATATTTTTAGTCGAAAATGAAGTCTAGGATATATATATAGTAGAATTTGATTGATGTCTTTCTATATATATAAATATTCTAGTTTCCATATTAGTATTGATTGTATTTTCCTTATTAGAAAAACTTCTTATTTCTTTCTTTTTTGTACTATATATAAAAGGCTAATACAATAGAATGGAACATTTAGAAAAACTATTCTATTCTCTGTATTCTTTGTTCTTGTTCTTCTCCATTATATTTATAAAACATTATTAGCACGTAGCTTCACACTTTTTGGATTGGTTGTGGTTTACTACAACACAATTAAAGGTGAAATCTTGTTAAGAAACAAGACTAAGATTCAAAATATATTATTAATTAGTAAAGTACAAAAAAGAATCTTGTGATTTAACGTATTTGCAATTTAGGGTCTGTTGAATTTTTTTACGATAATTTAGGGTCTGTGGTTCAATTTGTTAGCAAAATAGGATTTTTGTCAATTTTCATCCGATGTATCACCGACGTGTAGTCAATTTCCATTTGACACATGTACGTCACTTCAACTCCACATTGGATTAAAGTATAAAAACTCTATTTTGCTAACAAATTGAACCACAGACCCCAAATTGTCACAAAAAATTACACAGACCCTAAATTGCAAATGCGTTAAATCACAAGATCATTTTTTATACTTATCCCTAATTTTTATTTGTGCTTTAATCAAATACATGTCTTTAAAAAACCGTCAATTCTCACTTTTATCATAGCACTATAAGGTTTTATCTTACCCACCACTTAATTTTGGAATCAAATTATATAAACCTTTTCTTGAAGAAACAATTTATTATCTATGCGAAAGAGTTGGTCTTTTATCTTTTTTAACTGTAAATAAACAATTTCTTTTTCTTCATTCTCTTTGCAATATAATTTTCTCTATATTATAACATCAATTTTATACAATTTTTTTAGTTTAATTATTTTATAATTATTCCTTATTTGATAGAAATATTATTTCTTGAATAATTAATATTATATATATATATATATATATATATATATATATTCTATTTCATGAAAAATTAGCACTATATTTCAAATTTTAACTCCTAAAGAACTAATTAAACAAATAATTATGGAATAAATTTCAAAAGAATTTTGGCCATAAATTCTTGAAAAACTAAATATCCATGAATTTCAATTCATTGAATAATTGATATTTTATATTCCTAAAGAACTTATTACATTATCTATGACGTCTTGAAAAGACTAATTTTATTATGATGTTAGTGCACATTATTTCTTTTGTGTAGAAAATGTCGAATGTGACAAAACTCAAATTTACGGTCCTCAATCTTTTGGGCAAGAATTACTTATCATGAATATTGGATATTGAGATACATTTGGATGCTGAAGGCCTCAAAAATACAATTAACGATGAAAATTAAGAATCTCAATAGGATTGTGTCAAGGCGATGATTTTGCTTCATCGTCATCTTGATTAAGGGATTGAAACTTGAATATTTGATTATTAAAGATCCATTACTCCTTTGAAATAACTTGAAAGAAAGATTTAATCATCATAAGTCTGTCATTCTTCCAAAGGTCTGTTATGAGTGGATACACTTACAATTTCAAGATTTAAAAGTGTAAGTGAATATAATATTACCTCCAAACTAAAATTATGTGGAGAAAATATTATTGACCATGATATGTTATATAAGACATCACTACCTTCCATGCCTCGAATATGCTTATACAGCAACAAGATTGAGAAAATGGTTTTGAGAAATATTCTTAATTAATTGAATATTTTCTTATTGTTGAGCAAAATAATGAACTCTTATTGAAAAATCATGAAACTCGTCCAATTAGTTCTTCTTCATTCCTTGAAGTGAATGAGACTATACATAACAATGTTGGAAAAGGACAAGGAAGAGGAAGGAGGAACAATCATGGTCAAGAACGTGGTAGATATCATGGAAAAAATCATAACAATGGAAATCGTGGTGTTAGAAATAATAATGTAACTTTTCACTAGAAGTGGAAAGAGAATAATGGATCAAAAAAACAATTCAAGAAATCATTTCTATCGATGTGGCGTAAAAGGGCATCGGTCTCATAACTATCGCACTCAAACGCATCTTGTCGATCTTTATCAAGAGTCTTTAAAGTGTTTATGAATAATTTATTTTTTCAAAAGTACTTTTGGATTGAGTTTTAATCAATAATTATTAAGTTATTATTATGGTTCTTATAAGTACATTTTATTTTTGTGAAGACACTATGGATCATGTTCAATTATTAGTGGGATAAATAATAATGATGTAAATTATGTCTTGCTGATAGTGTAACTACGCACACCATTTTAAAAGATAAGAAATATTTTTCTCATCTAACAATGAGAAATTCTTATGTTACTACAACATCTAGTAGTAAAATAATTATTGAAGGTTTCAGAAGAGCTAATTTATTATTACATGGAGGGATTTATTTCTTTATTCAAAATGCATCATTCTTTCTAACATCTCGCAGAAATTTATTGAATTTAAAGATATCCATCGAAATGGATATCATATTGAGACTACTAATATTGGATATATTGATTATTTCTATATTACAACCATTATAATGGGTAAGAAATGCATATTCAAAAAATTACCCACTTTATCTTCAGGCTTATATTACATATATGTGTGCATAAGTGAAACAAGTATGATAGTAAACCCAAAAGTTTACTGACCATAATTATTTTATTATTTGGCATGATTGATTGAATCATCATGGATCAACAATGACGCGTAAAAATTTTGAGAGTTCAAATGACCATTCATTGAAGAATCAAAAGATTCTTCAATGTAATGAATTTTTATTTTCGGCTTGCTCTCAAGGAAAGTTGATTATTAGGCCTTCAACAAGATGGCCACATGTATGCTTATTATCAACACAAAATTTAGCATTAGCTAGATTAGTTGCTCAAATAATTCGATTAAGAGCACAATTTCCCGATTATGCTATTAAGACAATTTGTATTGATAATACTGGTGAATTCACATCTAAGTCTTTTAATGATTATTGCATGTCAATTGGAATAACTGTTGAACATCATGTAGCTCATGTCCACACTCAAAATGGTCTACCAGAGCCTTTTATTAAATGTCTTCAATTGATAGCTAGACCAATACTTATGAAGACAAACCTCCCAATTTCAATTTGAGGACATGCAATTTTACATGCAGCAACTCTTGTATGCATCAGGCTAACTAGTTATCATACATTTTCACCATTATAGTTGGTCACCGGCCAAGAGCCAAATATATCTCATTTGAGAATTTTTGGGTGTGTCGTTTATGTCCTAATCAACCCCCTACATCGTACAAAAATGGGATCGCAAAGGAGATGTGTTATATACATTGGATATGAATCCCCAATCTATTATGAAATATCTTGAACCATTAACTGGGGTTGTATTTAGTGTAAGATTTAAAAATTATCATTTTAATGAGGCTTTATTTCCCAAATTGGGGGGAGAGATTAAGCAATTAGAGAAACTAATTATTTGGAATGAGCCATCATTAAATCATGTTGATCTTTATACAAAAGAATGTGAACTAGAAGTTCAAAGGATCATCAACTTGGAAAGTATAGCAAACCAATTACTAAAAGCATTATGTGATCCAAAAAAAAAAGAGTTACTAAATCTCACATTCCAGCTGAAAATGCTCCAATAAGAATTGATGTCCCAGTAGGACAACATGTTAAAAATGTAGCAAATGAGTCCATGACACACCAAAAGTGTGGTAGGCCATTCGGTTCTCAAGATAAAAATCTAAGAAATAAAAGGGAACAAAATCCTAAAAATGTTAATGCTCTTGAAGAATCTATAATTAAAGTTGACATAGATGAACATTTAACCTTAGAAGTGGTTCAGGTACCTAAAAATAATCAAAATGAAGAGATCTTAATCAATTATGTTAATTCAGAAAAAAGATGGGACATAAATGAAATCATTGTTGATAATGTTTTTACATATGCAGTTGTAGTTGATATTGCAAAAGAAAATGAGGACATTGAACCAAAGTTTGTGAATGAATGTCAAAATAGAGATGATTGGCCAAATTGGAAAGACGCAATCCTGGCAAAATTAAGTTCATTAGAAAAGTGTCAAGTCTTTGGATTGTTTTAATGCCCGAAAATGTTGTGTGTAAGCGAAATGAGTAAAATGAAATTATGAGATACGAAACTCGACTTGTGGCACAAGGTTTCTCACAAAGACCTGTCATTGATTATGAGGAGACTTATTCTCCAGTTGTGGATGAAATTATATTTAGATTCTTAATTAGACTAACAAGTATAGAAGGACTCCATACGCGACTCATGGATGTCATTACAGTTTATTTGTATGGATCACTTGATAATGACATTTATATGAAAGTCCCAACAAAACTGAAAACGCCTGAAGCATGTAGCTCAAAATCATGAGAAATGTATTCAATTAAGCTATAAAGGTTATTGTATGTATTAAAATAATATGGATGAATGTGGTATAATTGCCTTAGTGAATATCTTTTGAAAGAAGGCTATACTAACAATACAATTTTTCCATGTGCTTTTATCAAGAAAACAAAGTCTTGTTTTGCTATAATTGCTGCATATGTTGATGATTTAAACATCATTAGGACTCCAGAAGAGTTGACAGAGACAATAAATTATTTGAAAAATGAATTTGAAATGAAAGATTTGGAATAAAAAAATTCTGTCTTGGCTTACAAATCGAACATTTATCTGGAGGGATTTTCATCATCAATCAGCTTATATAGAAAAGATAGTAAAACATTTTAATATGGATAAATTATATCCAATGAGTTCTCCCATGATTGTTCAATCCCTTGATGTGATAAAGGATTTGTTTCATCCTTCGGAAGTGGTAAAGAAATATTTGGTTCAGAAGTATCATATCTTAGTGCAATTAGAGCATTAATATATCTTGCTAATGTTACAAGATTTGATATAGCACTACATGTAAGTTTGCTAGCAAGATATAATTTTTCACCCACTCAAAGATATTGAAATTGTGTGAACAAGTATTATGTTATTTACGTGGTACATCATATATGGTCTTATTTAATCCGCGTGACTTAAAGTTAGAATTAATTGATTGCTGATGCTGGATATTTGACTGATCTAAATAAAGCTAGATCAAGAATTGGTTACTTGTTTACATAAGGTGGCATTTCCATTTCCTGGCGTTCTACTAAGCAAACTTTAATTGCCATATAATCAAATCACACTGAAATATTGATAATCTATGAGGCTAGTAGAGAATTCGTATGGTTGAGATATATGGTCCATCATATCAAGGAAACATATGATCTTCAATTAGATAAAGGAAGTCCAATAGTATTATATGAAGATAATGATACTTACATAGCACAACTCAAATGAGGTAGAACTAAATGCATTTCGCCAAAGTTCTTTTTCACACATGGGCTTTATAAGCAAGGAGTTTTTGATGTTCATCAATTCGATCAATTGATAATCTTGCAGATTTGTTTACCAAAGCACTCCCCCAGAATCATTTTTGAAAAGATGGTCAACAAAATTGATATGCTCCAACTAAGAGATCTTTGAGAAAATCATGTCTTCAATAACTAGAGTTTTTGGTGCACTGTACTCTTTTTTTCTTAGTTTAGATTTTGTTCCATTGAGTTTTTCTAGCAAGATTTTTAACTATGCAATATTATAGCATAAACCTTTACAAGAATAATATATTCTTTTTTCTTCATTAAGACTTTTTTCACTAGGTTTTTTTTTAGTAAAGTTTTGATGAGTCATATTTTTTTTGTAAAAGACATCAAAGGGGAGTGTTATGATATATTATAGCATTTGATTAATGTCTTTCCATATACATAAATATTCTAGTTTCCATATTAGTATTGATTGCATTTTTCTTATTAAAAAAGCTTCATATTTCTTTCTCTTTTGTACCCTATGTAAAAGGCTAATACTATTGAATGGAAACACTTAGAAAAGCTATTATCTTCTCTATATTCTTTGTTCTTATTCTTCTCATTATATTTATAACAATATACATGTTATTTGGAAATTCCTATTAGGTTATTTACCTTACAATGAACAGAGTTATTACAAATTATGTTAACTTTTTTTTTTTTTGCTTTCAACACGATATGTCTTATGTAGATATCAATTATGAGAGATATCTTTAAGCCTATATTATACTCAGACTAATCCCATTTGGGGTCAGATATGACTCGTTATGCAGGATTCGAACTCATAACTTTTGATTAAACTGAAAAAATTTTGTGTCAATTCATCTACACCCTTTTGGGTTATATTTACATTTTTTCTGGCAAAATGTGAAGATATAGATTACAGTTTTCCCAAATCTAGAACGTCCTTACCTATTCTGATCAAACTTTATTAACCTAACAAAGTGTCTCAGAAATAAAAAGGAAAATCTGTGATCAAGTAGCCGCCAATACTTTTTTGTTTTTTTGGTGTAAAAGTAGCGAATACTTTGACGATGCTGTATTTTAATCTTAATGCAGCACAACAAACAAATTTTACCAAAATCTTTTTCTTTTAAATTTTCATTTTGCATTTCAATTGTATTGCATGAGAATAAAACAACTCCCTATGGGCGTGTGGGTGACGTGCATCATTACCGATTGGTAACTTGGCTTTTTCATGTCTATCCCTTTCTCTTTTGTCGCTAGTACTCGCTAGCCTTCTAGATTTTTCCATCTTGAACGGCTCTGATTACATAATAATAATTGTATGCAATATATTTTTTAAAACAGAACAGGTCTTCATTTGATTAAAAAAATATCTATTTCATCAATGTTTTAAAATGGAACTAAAATTACACTAAAATTGGTTTAGCAGTAAAATGCATATTACAAAGACAGTAAATTCATATTTGAACTCCACTCCTACAAAAGAATCAAACCAAATGTTGAATTGGTTTATTATTCACAATTATGCTCTAACATTTTTTATGCGAATCGAAATAAATGAATATAAAGATTTTGGCTATGAAGACGTTCAAGAACCTAGAGAGAATAAGGGTCTAGGCCCATGATAGTTTCGAGTATAATCTTCGACCTCAGGCTTCGCCTCAAGATGTACCGAAGGTAGATCTTCAAATGGGACCTTCGACCATCTTCCCTTATAACAAGTGTCAGATGCTCAGCATGGGCAGATGTCGGTCCTTCACTCATGGATCACATCTTATCCTGCATAAATGCTTCCACTTATCACTCTTACAATGGGACAAGTGGCTTAAGATAACGTTGTAACCACTATAAATACCTTATAATAGCATATTTTTCAAGGTACATCAACCTAACCCAAAATACTTTTATAATCTATCTTTCTAAAGGCTTGCAGTGAGCCTAAAGGGATCTAAATCTATTACTGACTTGAGCGTCGGAGGACTTTTGCCAGACATCAAGCCTGACCCTTTTAGCTCACATTATTCATTGTGCAGGTATCTATATCTAGTCCAATCCAAATCCAAAGATCAAAAGTTATTAGGCTTTGTCCCTATCAAGTGGCGCTGTCTATGAGAAACTCTCGTTTATAAACTTTTTTCGGATCTCAAAGCAAATCACTCTCTCTTTCGAGGATAGCCACATCGGCTTTACTTTCTTGGTTCAGAAAGCTTGCACTTCCAAAAAATCTTTAGCAAAGGATGATCCCTAAAATGGCAGGAATCACAATGTCGATCCTTCGCCAAACCACCTTGCTGGAAACAATAACTAAGAAACTCCACCAACCATAAACGTAAACACCACCCCTGATCCAGAAGCACCTTTCTAAGCCATATCAGACCTCTTTAAAAGTGTCCAAACAAATCCTATCATGACCACACCACACTAAGCCTCAACTAGTGCATCTCCTAGCTTATCACAGGAAATCCAGAATGTCGTTCTAAGCACACTAGCACCATTCTTACAATTCCTACAAAACCAGAGTCCTCTGTGATATCAGATAAAAGAGACCATGACAGATGACCTAGCCAGAACCGCCAGAACACGACTCTTCCAAACACTTGAGAGAGGGAGGGAGGAGGGGTTGAGGGCATCAGCCAGTAGATTGAGGTCGAAAATAGGGGTCGTAGGAGGTAATCCTGTGAGCTCGACCGGTAAAGTAGGAGGAGAAGAGGAGAGGTGAAGACGGAGTGATCAGAATAAAGAGGGAAAGAGTTCAATGGACTCTACGGAGCCTAGGGTCGAAGAGGAAGAGGCTAGAAGGGGAAGGAGAGGGGATTACTCTAGGAGAGATCATGATAGGAATCATCATGGGTCACGATTCCAAAGAAGGGAACACGAGGCTACAAGTCGGGAGCCAAGAGACATGAGGGAGATGGTGAAGAAGTGCATGAAGGAGCTTGGGGGAGGAAAGAGATATGGAGATAGGGATATAAGGTTGGAGTTAAAATCCCCATTTATCAAAATAGTGGTAGGTTATCAGATGCCAAG
>CAOJBK010757381.1:0-14862 GCA_948294925.1 Codiaeum variegatum | reverse complement strand
ATATGGCTCATGGCCATTTGCCACTTGGGGGATGGACATATTGGGACCACTCCCCGCAAACATTATCCAGAGAAAGTTTCTCCTTGTAGCAGTAGAGTACTTCACCAAATGGGTAGTAGCTGAAGCCTTTGCAACAATCATAGTAGAGAACGTGATGAAATTCCTATGGAAAAACATCATTTGAAGGTTCGGCAAGCCAACCAGATAATCAATGAAAATGGGAAGCAATTTGACAATGCCAAGGTTAGGGACCAATGTGAAGGCCTCAACAAAAAGCAGCATTTCTCCTTAGTCTCCCATCCCCAGTCAAATGGGCAGACTGAGGTCACTAACTGAACCATTGTCCAAGGGTTGAAGAAAAGGCTAGAAGATTGTGGAAGAAACTAGGGAGAACAATTATGCCATGTGTTATGGGCTTATAGAACCACACCCAAAGAATCAATAGGCGAGATGCCTTTTACCCTCACATTCAGTACTGAAGCAGTTCTTCCAGTGGACATAGGAAAGCCCAGTGGCAGGGTATACTTCTGTGGTGAAGCAACCAATGAAGAACAATTGATCTAGACCTCATAGATAAGCTTAGAGAAAGGGTGTGCATCAAGGTGGCAGCATATAAGAACAGGGCGCAAGGTATTTTAACCGAAGGGTCAAGAACAAGATGTTCAAAGCAGGAGACCTGGTTATGCAAAGCCTAAAAGCCACAGGGAAGCGCGAAGGCATGGGAAAGCTAGAACCCAATGGGGAAGGCCCATTCCAAGTAGTAAGAGCTATTAGCCCAGTAGCCTATAAGCTACAAACCAATGGAGGGCAGAGAAGTTCCCCACACATGGAATGTACAACATCTAAAATTGTACTTTTCATGATTAAAACTAAAGATAAATGTTTATATAATATAAATACATGTTTTCTAATAACTTAATTGCTTTTAAGTAGCAAACTTTTAAGCCCAGCTTAACTGGCGAAAGACCCTCCAAGGGGAGAACAGGTTTGGAACGACAAATCAAGAAGCCAAAAAAGGCAAAGCCTAGCTTGACTAGCAAAAAACCTTCTAAGGGGGGTACGGCGAAGCCCAGCTTGACTGGCCAAAGACCCTCAAAGGGGAGCATGGTGTGACCACCAGATCAAGAAGCCAAAAGAGGCGAAGCCCAGCTTGATTAGTAAAAGACCGTCCAAGGGGGGCACGGCGAAACCCAGCTTGACTGGCCAAAGACTCTTCGAGGGGGGCACGATGAAGCCCAACTTGACTGGCCAAAGACCCTCCGAGGAGGGCACGATGAAGCCCAACTTGACTGGCCAAAGACCCTCCAAGGGGGGCACGACGAAGCCAAGACTAAAGCATCAAGAAAACCCATAAGGTGTAGTGAAGTGAAGGAGTATCGAAGGTAAGACCTCAAAAATCCTCAAGCGTCAAGGAAGCCAGAAGAAACAACGAGGCCTTGAAGCCCAAAAGTGGACCCTAAGACAGCTAAGTGGCAGAATCAGCAATCAGAAATGACACGAGACACCAAAAGGTGAAATAGTCTACAATGAACCTAAGACCAGCTTGACTGGTAAAAGACCCTCTAAGGGAGCACCTAAGACTAGTGTGACTAGAAAAAGACCCTCTAAGCGGGGTACCTAAGACCAGCTTAACTGGAAAAAAAGGGGGGCACATAAGTCCAATCTTGACTGGCAAAAGACCCTATAACAAGGGCACCTAAGTCCAGCCTTGACTGGTAAAAGACCATGTAAGGGGGGAACCTAAGTCTAGTATCGACTGGCAAAAGACCCTTTAATAGGGGAACCTAAGTCCAGCTTTGGGTGGCAAAAGATATTGGCAAAGCTACAATATAAGTGGTGGTAGATATGTATTAAGCATCATTTCAAAAAAAACAAAAAAACAAAGACAAAAATGGATATACATACATTCAGCAAAGCCTAGAGCAGAAAAGCATAAAAACGAAGCCAAGAAGAAAAATTGAAGTGAGACACAAGAATGAAAAAAATGAGTCAATTTTATTAGAAAAAAAAATTAATAAGTTACAAAGTGTTCTTTCAAATGAATAAGTGAAAATTACATAGAAAAAATAAAAAAAGGCAAAGCTACAGCAAAGTGTACAACTAAAAAGTTTACAAGATACAAAAAATTTTTACAAGTGAAAAAATTTACAAGTATAAAAAATATAGCCCTATGGAGGAAGGACTTGAGAAGAACTAGCTCCGGGTTGAGAGAGCTTGAGCAGCCTACTGATTGATAGCTAGTCCTCATTGGGATGCGAAGGGGATGCTGGACAAACCTCCTTAGACTTGTTGAACACTGGAGCTGCACGTTCAAGGAATGACAAATCCGGAGCCCCCATGCCATCAATGTACTCTAAGAGTTGGATGTTTGGCACATTCCCTTCCGTGTCAAGGAAGTTGAAGTGAGACCTTACCTCGAGAAACTTCTCAAAGACCGAGGTCAAGGCCCTGTTGTAGAAATCTGCACCTCTATGTATGACCTCAACGTTGTGCAAGCCCCTGAAGAACTGAGACTCTGCAAACTTACGAACCTCGTCCTTCAGTAAGATAGGCAGCCTGTCAGTCAAGGCATCTAGCTTCTTAATGTACAGCTCGGTTACCTCACTCGAGTTGCGAGCCTCACTGGAAGACCACTCAAACCGCTCTTTCGAGCTCATTTTTGTCCACTTCAAATGTCGTAGAGTGGTCCCTCAAATAGGCATTGGCCAAAACCAAGTCCTCCTTATCCTTCTCGAGCTTAGCAAGGCGAGCATCTGAGGCCTCCTTCTTAGCTAGTAAGGCCTCATTCTTTTCGCAAAGCACAGATAACTGCTTCTCTAAAGCCTCGTTTGAAGCCTTTCTAGCCTTCAAGTCTCTTAACAGCCCGTTGAAGTGGTCTGTTGCCTCCTAAAAAATTAGAAAAAAGATAAGTAAGAAAAAAGTACACATGTAAATATGAAAGCATACAAGAGTTACAACAAATTACCTTAAGGGCATGTGGAACCTGACATCTAGAGATGATCAAGCTCAGCAGGCCAGATGAACCATCCTGCATGGGAAGGTCAGAAGGTAGGTCGAGGCCCAAGTCCCCCCATAGGCCAATGGGATGGAAATGGTCTCACCATAGAGATCAATGTGCACCCTTTCCCCACCTACAGGGGCTTCAACAGGTACATCCCCAACCTCAGCAGATTCTCAGGGATAGTTAAAATCATGAGCAAGATCAACTCCACTGCCTCAATGGTTGGCACAGCCTTGAAGGGCCTGACATAACGAATCAGAGCCTCCAAAGCTTTAACCGAAACTTGGTCCTCCATCAGACCCCTAAGGCTAGCAGGCTCAGACCCAATAGGGACATAGCTGGAGTGGGCGCTAGCCTCCACCCTCTCACCCAAGTCAACTGCATAATGAAATTCAAAAGTGTTAGACACAAAAAAAAATAAGTACTATACCTTCAGGTTGTTGCTCAGGTGAAGGCTCAGGAGCAGAGCCTGGACCGGAAAGGCTAGCTCGAAAGCTGGTGCCCTAATTGAAGAAGTAAGTGAAGGCATCCACGAAGGCGAGCCCTAAACCATAGAAGTGGCCAAAGCCTTGGTAGCCCTGATAGCCTTGGAGATATCAGTCAGGTTTAGTAAACTCTATTAGACCAAATTCTTGAAGGATTTAGCAAGACTTACCTTTAGAAATCGCTTATACTAGGCCACTAAGGTCGCTCAATCCTTTACCAGCATGACATGTTGGAAGTACTGGCTGACCAGCTTGTGAAATTGGATGAAATTCAGAGCTACCTCATCCAAGAAGCTCATCACTTGCCCATAGACCCAAATGAAGTCAGCATTCTACTGCACGAGCTCATCTACCTAGTCGCTCCTGACACTGAGTTAGTAGTTGTGAGACCTCCCTAGCCAGAAGGGAGTTTCTTGTGGTGTCGGATCCTTAACCCCTTCACTTGCTTTTTGAAACTGCTTCAACCTCCTCTAATCTGGCCTCATCTCAGAAGACCCAATTGTAGGGGATGGTCCCCTCTTTAGAACTAGGGGAACTTCTAGAAATTCTTCCAATTTGTCCATGGAGACATCAACATCACCCCCAGATGGTCCAACCATTTCTTCTCCCCCCTTCAACAGCGGCCATGGCAAGAGCGGAGGGGTCATGCTTAGAGGATGAATCCAGGTGTTCTTGTCCAAATTCAAAATTCTATAAGTATCGGTACCTCTTCACTTTGACGTTCAGATCATTGGACGTTGTGGCCACTTTGTTTTCTTCAAGCGTTCACTGCCTAAGCCACCCGATCTTGAAGCACCGGATTGGGAGGAAGGTTTTGTTGTCCACAGGGCACAAAGATTGCCTGAAAAACTTCGAGAAAGCAGCCACGATTGCCTAGGCTACCTCCTTCAGCACAACCCTTGCCTTTTTATCTACTAAAGGCTCTGCAAGAATAAGGCGTGAGTTAGTTACATAGTTATAATCAGAAAACACATAACAAGGGGTATGAAGCGAGTCCACTTAGGAGAGACATGTCATATTTTGGGGGGCAGGGAATGACACCTGTCTACCTCTTGAATATAGGACAAGTTCATTATCTTAGTTCGGTTGAATAGCTGATCGCATCTAGCAAGGGTCTAGATCCCCTGGGCATCTACGAGGGTAAGGTTCTTGTCTAGCTTATCCACCCTCGGTAAGCCTCTATACTCACCAGGGAACCCAAAGCCTACTTATCCCTTCCGGATCAGCTTCAACACTCGGACCGAGAAGAATTTGTTCTTTCAGTCATCCACCTTGTTCTCCTTTGCACCAAACAAGGTCCGGAGGGGCTTCTTCTGGAAACACCAGATATAAGGCTCGGAAGATGAAGCCAAGTTGAAGTCGCCTGAAACATCTTAGGGCTCGGATGGTTGATCCCCAAGATGAAGCACACAACCTCGAAGCAGTGCAGGTCCACTATTGAATTCAGAGTCAGCATCATCGGGTTCACTTTGAAGTATACAAAGCACCGGCAGAAGAAGGGCGCTGAAGGAAGCAGCAGACCCCTGATCAGGTGGTCATAGTACCACACGTACTCACGCTCTCCCTTAGGCAGCTCTATTGTAGTTGTTGAGGAAAAAATCCTGGCGTTCAAGGGAGGAAGCTTCACATGAATACTGCTAGCCATTATGTCCAAGTTTTCCTAGAAGACCTCAAACTTGAACTTCATGGGTAATGTCTTTCATATGGGGTCTGATAGTGCCAATGATATAAGACTCAGTGTCCTGAGCCTTACTCTATTTCTGAGGCATCTCAACCTCCAACTAGTGTTTCTTGGACTGTTTTTGAGGGGGTGCCATTATAAAGTTTGAAGAAGAAGAAAGAAAGAATAGAAAGAAAGCAATTGAGCATGAAAAATAACAGAGTAACAGTAAGGCAAGAAATTACTGAAAGTGTGGAAATAAGTCACCATAAGTGGGTTTTTATAGGCAAAAATCGAAGGCATTTAAGAGCCTAGGGAAACGGCTGACACGTGGCAAGCATAGGGAAGGGTAGAGTTAAATGCTCATCATTACCTTTTAATGCTCATCAATACTTTTAGAGGTGCCCCTCCATATGGCGAGTAGGGGAAGGCTGTAGTAATGGAGCCATTAATTGGGGAAGTGTAACGGTCCCATCCGAGCCTGATGAAAGGTCACAGACAGGGCAGTGAAACATCCTGTTAGTCTAATCATAGACCCCCATCTCCGAGCCCAAGGCATTCACCAGCGAGCCCAAGGCATTCATCAGCGAGCCCAAGGCATCCATCAGCGAGCCTAAGGCATCCATCTTCGAGCCCAAGGCATCCATCAGCGAGCCTGAGGCATCTAACTAAGCACTCTTTGAGCTACAAAGCCTTTGAGTGATAACCCTTCAAGGGGACAATTGATACCGCTTAGCCTTGGCCTGCTTTAGCCTCAACTACACACTTGGATCCTGACCAAACCCTGTAGCACATTGGTCCTACCCAAACCCCAAGCTCATAATAAGCTTTGTCTCTTATGGCCTACGGTGTTCGAGTCCCACAACATATAAGTGTCACTGGCCCCATGGAGAGGTACACTGCAAACTACCCGGAGCTGACACGTGTCCCCTTCAACAAGGTTTTCATCCTATAAATACAGTCCTCAGCAACTCAAATGGGGTAATGAATACTTTCCTCACAACCTAAATACCTTACTAAGTTCCATTCTTGAGAGGTTTCATCAATACAACATGGTTCTGACTTTAGAGTCGGAGGGTTATCGCAGGTCACAATGTCCAGCCACCCCTGACCACTGTCTTATCTATGCAGGCTTATTCCAGCTCGACCAGAGTAGTCTTAATCAAGCGTTGGATCCTGATCGAACCCTGTAGCACACTGGTCCTACCCGAACTCCAGGCTCACAATAAGCTTTATCTCTAATGGCCTTCAGGGTTCGGGTTCCACAACAGATAGGTGTCACTGGCCCCATGGAAAGGTACACTACAAAGTACCCGAAACTAACACGTGTCCCCTTCAATAAGGTTTTCACCCTATAAATACAGTCCTCAGTAACTCAAATGGGGTAATGAATACTTTCCTCACAACCTAAATACCTTATTAAATTTCATTCTTGAGAGCTTTCATCAATACAACCTGTTTCTGACTTGAGCGTTAGAGGATTATCGCTGGACACAATGTTCGGTCACACTTGACCACTGTCTTATTTATGAAAGCTTGTTCCAACTCGACCAGAGCAGTCTTAATCCAGCATTAGCAAGACTCACATGCATCAGTACTAAAAAAATACCTTACGGTTTAACGCATTGTGAGGCCTCCGCCCGAGCAGCACATGCGCGCTTCAAGACTTTGCGCTTAAGGAAACCACCTTCCTTAGGCAGATTGCACATTTATGAATGGTATGTTTGAAGTCTTACCCAAGAAGACCCATAAGGTCTATCGGGTGCGAAGTGCATGTGTGTTTATGAGTCACTAAAAAATAAGATTTTTGATGGGTGATTAAGAAGCCATATTTAATTTAACTCCAAAAAGTGATTTGATTTACCATAATGAAAAAATATTTTAGTTTATTAACCAAAGCTAGATTTGGAGACCATAAGCATAGCTTTAAAATCTATTTTGAAAAAAAAAATAATTTCTATTTTTGGATTCAATTTAAAATGTTATTTTGGTGTATGCATGAAAGAATAAGGTTGATGCATAAACAGATAGAATAGTAATAATAATAATCATGATGCATGACAAAATATAATGTGAAAGACAATTAATATAAGAGAGGAAAATAAAACAAAGCAGTAAATAGAGAAAGAATAATAAAGAGGGGTCCCTTCTATAATCATGATGGTATTAGAAAGGACACACATTCTTAAAGAATAGTAAAATAGATAAACATGAATATAAATAAAAAGAAAGGAACAACTAAAATAAATTACATAACAAAAATAGCCATATCGAGAGGATACATCCTCTAGCCATATGGAGCAGGAAGAGCATACATTCCCCATTAAGTGAAATATATTAAAAAAAGGGCAAAAAATAATAGAAATAACAACAAATAATGGAAAAGTACTAAATATAATGAAATAGGAACAAACATATATAATAAAGTACAAACTATGAAAACAATAAAAAAGAGGCAATTTCATATTCAAAAGACACAAAAGAAACAATTCTGGAGTTAAAGCCCTTATGAACAGGGTTTGCCAGCGTATCCCTTTTGAATTGGAATCAAACTCTACATTGTTCTCCCTTCTTACATAGGTGGGGTTGTTTGATGAAATTTGGAGTTGGTTCAGAAGCTAACCATTTTTAGACTTAGAAAAATAGTTAACCGATTAAATGCTTAATTAATTTAAGCTTGATTTAGGAAAAAGGTTTTATCTTTGTGATTCCTAGTTTGGTTCAGGAATTAAGAAAACTAAAATATAAGAAAAATAAGGAATTTACCTTGATCTTATGGAAAAAATAAGGAACGGGTAGTTCAAACAGTTTCACGAGGCCAGAACGAGTCTCCACACTGTCAAAGGTGTATTTTCATCATAAAAATTGGCAGAGTTTGGATATATTTTTGAATTATTAGGAAATTTGAATAGAGGATCATATTTATAGAGAAAAAGGTTTGAAAATTCAGAATTTATACGCGTGAGCAAATGGGTTCATGCACGTGCAAAAGGGTTTTACATGAGTAAGGGTGCTTGTGCATACGTGAGGCACTTTACGTGTCCTTGAGCCCTTTGGCTCGTGTTTGGACTTGCTTAATATGGTTTAATTCGACCTAATTTCTATGTTTTTGCAATTTCAGGCTTGTTTTGAGTTTAATTTAGGCCCGATTTGAGTCTATGTTCATATTGATGGGCTAGTTTTAATATTGCTAAAATTGGGATTATCCTTGACTTTCTAAATTTATTTGAATTAAAGGATTCATCTCGATAATATGGTTTGAACTTGGAGAATTTTCCATGTAAATAATGTAGCAAGGGCTACTGCCCTTTTGACCCCTATTATATTCCTTAAACATTAAGTTTGGTTAAGAGTTTTGAGGTGATAGGTAATTCAGGTGGTGCAAAATTGAGGGTTCATAGCAGCCCCCACATCTGAATTAGCTTCCGGAAGAATATGATTATGATGATAGTGAACTGACAGGTGCCATTTTAGGTTCTAGGCTTGTATCAATGCCATGTTAGTTTATGGACTTGTGATGTGCCAAATAGGACCATTTTGGGAATTCCAAATGTTATAGTTGTCATGCTGGTCTTTGTGATTATGTAATATCAGCATTAAGGCTTGTCAGATGATGTGAGGCTTTAACCTCGTCAAATCCTAAGCTTTGAAGGTAGTTGTAACACCTTTTGCACTGTTGACAGGGACACTATCAAGAGGTTTCCCCCATATCTGTTTTGGATGGAGCTAGCATTTCATCTATATAATGTGTGGTTGGTGCAAGAACATGAACAAGTTAGAGAGAATCATCATCGAAAAAATGGTATTAGAGATTTGCCAACACTAAGAAGTATTAAGATTGAATTAGTCTTCTTGAATGCATGTATCAATTTTTAGGATCTATTTAACCATGTATTTAGGTTTGGGACTGGTTTCGACGAGATGTGCCAGACTTTTGTGGAGTTTTTTGTATTGCTTGATTTGGAACCCAAGGCTAATCTGGCCTTAACAATTGAGAGGGTTGGCAATTTCAAATTAGTAGGAAGGCTTTTAGGTTTAAGCATCCAGGATGCATCTAATGTAGTGGAAGGTGATTTGGTGAACCTATCTATCATTGCCTAATGGTTTTCGAAGACAAGGGTTTAGAGGATGATGTGTATTTGGGCAATAAGTAGAGGGCATATTCTTTTTGTTTGACTGCTAGATATTTGTTCATTTGTCTAAATGGTTGGGGAGATGTATGGATTGCTGAGCTGATACCCCAGACGGGCAAAGGGAAGATGATCATTAAGCTGATTTTGGCTGAGATGCTTTAAGTATATACCTTATCCATTATACTTTTAGTAGGCCTTGGACCGTTAGCCCGATGTTACTGTAGGTATGTACTTTGTCCATTCATTTATTAGCTTACCCCAATGGGCATTTTTAGTATTTTACTCACTAGAGAGATGCAATGGGGATTTACTTATTGACTGCTTACTAGAGAAGTGCTTCTTTAGTAATTGACTCTCACTGGGGAAAATAGAGGTTTATTGATTTGATCCACTAGGGATTTACTCTTTATTTTTCAGGTTTGGTTGAGAGACCACCTAAGGATCATGTATATATCCGAGAGGATTGATTATTTAGCCATTTTACACCTAAACTAAAAGATTGTGATCTATTTTGTTGCAAAGGCATATTGAATTAGTTGGTTGACTGAGCTAGATGGCGATGACTAGCTTTGGAGGCAAGATTGGTACAAGATCAAAAAGTCTATAATGAAGAGCTAGAGATTTAAGCATGTCTATCTTCTTAGTCAGAAGTTCATGACTTGGTACTAGGGTATGAGAGTCCTCCATTGGATGGGACATAGTCAAATCATGCCCCCAGATGGCGTGCTATTTGAATCTTTTATGGTTAGTGCAAATGTAACTAGAGCAATGACTAGAGGTTAGGCTCATGACTTTAGCATGCTGATTTCTAGAGATGATTATGGGAAGCCCCAAGAATATGTGGACATGTGGATTGAGACTTGTTGGCAAAAGTAGAAAGCCAAACGCTATGCCTTTATAATAGAGATAGAGGATGAGTGATGTTGGTGTGTTTTAGGCTTTTTGGAGAGATAGGCTAGGTCATCTTTTAAGCCTTATGTTTGGTTTTTGGAATTTCATTTCTGTATTCCCTTTTGTGTGTTCCAAAATTTGAATAATAGTTTAATAAAATGCATTATTTTATTTAAGCTCTAATTTTTCCGATGCTGCCCTTTTAAACTTAGTGAGATGCCTTAGTTGTTGCCTAAACCGCCTTTTTCTATTTTCAGTCTAGTAGGAATTTTTACCTAAGTCACCCACTTAGGTTTTTAGATTAGCAAATTTCATTCTTTTTTTCTATTTTTCTTTATTTATTTGTTTATTTTTGCATATACATTAAAGAGCCCAGATGATATGAAATAGGAAAAACATTGAGTTTTATTAAATGCTTTAGACCATACCCATGAGAGTTGCCTACATATCTCCTTACACTGAATTTAGTAATTGAGAACATAATACAACATATTTCTTTTAGAGAATCAGGTCCATGTGGTTCTTGTTACAAAGATGATGATGATACAAATGCAATGCTCAGACAAACTATTGCTTCAGTTGATCCATGTATGTCCATCAAGGCGACACATCTGTTAGTCATGATCTTTTTGGTGATGAACGGACCGCTCTATAAAGGTCTGAATTTTCCCTTACAATCCAATATAGGTTATCTAATTTCTTTGAGAACAAAATCTCCTCGTGTAGATTTTGAACTCTCACCCTCTTATTGACATACCTTCCAAGCTTGAGTTAGTAGTTCTAAGCTTAGTGAAGGGCTTCTATTCACTTCTCATCAATAAGGTAAGTTAGTTGTAGTAGGCCTGACAGTCAGCTTAATTGATTTAGCTCTCTTAAAGAGCTTAAGTAGATTGGACCTCCAACTCTATGGGTAGGACTTCTTCCATCCCATATACCAGTGAGTAGGGAGTTGCCTAGGTGGCTGACTTAAATGTTGCTCTATACCCCAACAGGGAATTTGGTAAATGTTGATGCCAACCTTTGTGTTTTTAATCATTTTGTAAAGGATATTCTTGAGATCCATATTGGTTGCCTTGACAACTTCATTATTTTGTGGTCTATAAGGAGCGGACTTATGATGTTAAATCATCTCTTTTTTTATAGTGGATTGCCAACTTCTTAATTGAAGTGGGAGCCATTTTCTATGATGATCTCAAATGGGAGATCATACATTGTGATGATGTTCGTCTTGATAAATTGTGCAACCCTTTCGAGTCAAGAACTTGATAGAGTATGGCTTCTACCCATTTAGTGAAGTAGACGATAGTAACCATAATGTATTCATGCCCAATAAAGGATTTAGGTGAAACCTTTCCAATTATATCTATTCCTTGAGCAACAAAGGGCCATGGAGTGGTGATTGGATTAATAGGTGAGGGAGGAAGCTTTTGAAGCTTGATATAGAAATGGCATTTGTGGAATTTTGTCGATGAATTGTGAGTAATCTCTATTCATTATGAGCTAATAATCTCCTTGATTCATGATCTTTTATGATAAAGCCCATCCATTCATATGAATGCCTTTTTCTCCATAATAGACCCATTTTATGATTTTAGTGGCTTCTTCCTCAAAGACACCTTAGGTAAATGCCATTCCATTTTTTTGTACAGAGTGTCAACTCTAGGGAGATACTATTGGCCAGTTACCTTAGAGTCCTCCTTTTAGATTTGAAAGCTCCTTAGAGATAAGTCCCTTTAGTGAGATAGTTGAATATGTCCCAGTACCATGGGCTAAGCAGTTTTATTCATGCTAATCCATCACGTATTTTGACCATTAATGCAAGTGTTACTAAACCATCAGTAAATCTATTTTGTTTCCTTAGAAGGTAGTGGAAGGATAGGTTGTTAAAGTTTGATGCCAACTCTTCGAGTTGCTTATGATAAGGAATCATACACTCTTTTCTAATTTTCCATTTGCTAAGGACTTGAGAGATTATCATATTGGAGTCCCCAAACACTTCAAGGTAGTTGATTCAAATTTTCATAACTACTTCTAGCCTAAAAATACATGCTTCATATTTAGCTTCATTGTTGGTTACCTCAAAATCCAATTTGATTAAAAGAGCTAAAGTTTCATTGTTAGGTGTCAGGAACACCACAACATTGCTATAACCTTTGTTATTAGCTACACCATCAAAATATAGTTGCCATTTGTCTTTCTCTATAAATAAGGTGTCTTTATTAGGACATTCAAGTTCTACCCATTTATCATATATTAAAGTAGTGGCCAATTGATCGATGATGACACTACCCTTAATAGCTTTCCTTTGAACATACTTGGGATCATAGGCTGCTAGCAAAGCCATCCATCGGGCCATCTTACTGTCTAAAATAGGCCTTTCCACGAGGCACTTCAGTGGACTTCGGTCAATGACGACATGTGTTATGTATTCCCTCAGCTAATGCATTTATTTTTGACAAACCCATACCAGTGCCTGGTAGAGCCTTTCAATGTGACTGTACTTGAGCTCATGTTTTAGATGGAATTACCCTTGTGAGTTTTGGGATCATTTTGTGCCAGAATGGCACCTATAGTTTTGGTAGTGACTGATAGGCAGAGGAGAAGTAGTTGTCCAAGCCTAGGCAGCTAAAGGATAAAAGGATTCAGGAGATACACTTTGATTTGTTTGAAGGCTCTTTAGCACTCGTAGTTTCACTGCTTGGAAGAATTTTTTTTGAATAATTTAAAGATCAGGCCACGGGTAACGGCCAATTGATCGATGAATCAACTGATATATTGAAGGTAGCCTAGGAAGCCCCTTATCTCCTTTTCAGCTTTAGGAGGTAACATTTCAAGGATTGCTTTGGATTTGGTAGGATCGATCTTGATTCCATTTTTGCTAACCATGTGGCCTAGGAATACTTCAGATGAGGCTCCAAAAAAGCATTCTGCATGATTGAGTTTTAGGTTATACTGGCAAAGTCTCAGGTAGTTGACCATTTCGATGTGACAATTATTTGGTAACCTCTTCTTTGATTGGAAGTGACCATTCGACTTTGATATGCCTGAGCTTTTATTTGATAGGCTTGTAGTCTATGTAGGTTGGAATCTCATGGATAACGATGCTTGGATCAAAATTGGCCATGTCCCTGGCCTTTCAGGTGAAGCAATCTTCAAATATTTTCATGTTTGATTCAGTGTTAGACCTTGAGCATGTAAATGCAATGAACATAGTTTTTGGTAAGCCATGAGTGCCAGCCTTAATGGGATCTTTAACAACATCAATTATTTGATTTATTTTAAGATTTTTTTTATTAATTAAACACAGATTCACTAGTTGGAACACTAAAAGAGATTAAGGAAACAGTATCGTAACAAGAAAATTTGTTCATCTGATTAAGCACAAAAGAGGACAAGTCCATAGTTACATCCATTTTTAAATTGAAACCAGGGGGAACATTAAGAGAGGACTGGGATGACTTAAAGGACTTAGAACTTTTAAAATAGAACTTTTAAACTCAAACTCTGGCTTAGACTTAGATGATTCCTCATATTCAGTCAGCTCTTCAAATTCAACTCTAGAATCTAGCAGGACTAGATTCTATTCAATAGACCAATTGTTGAGTTCCTCGGTAGCAGCTTTGATCAAGGTTGTATGGTTAGTTTTCTCCTCATTGTCAGAATAAAAATCCAATCTCTTTAAAGACTATAGCATCCATGATATCCTTAATTTCAGAAGTGAAGTGATGGATGGGTTAGCATTCCTTTAGTAGCAACTTGACATCATAAAATGTCTCAAAGTCAGGAATAGTTATGCCAATCATAAGACAAACCCATGGCTCAAGAAAGGCACACTATGGGATAGATTATCCATGCTTTCCTAAATACCCATTCAATGATCTAAAGTAAGGCCTCAAAGGAAAGTTATATAGGTCCTTAGCTCTTCATACAGTAAATCATTCTTTGGCATTAACCCTTTCTTCTTCTATCTCATCTTCAATAGGATGATAGCCCAAGTTAAATAATGGTGTAGAAACCAAATATTCATAAAAAAACTTAATCCCTTATTGGTTTTTTCCAAGGTTATCCTAGGAAAATATGCCATTTTCTTCAAGATATTAGCAATTGTGTGATTACAATATGGATAAAAGTATAATGGGATTTCCTCCCTCAGATTGCTAGCAACTTCAATAAACTGAAGAAATGAGAACCCAAACAATGGGTATGCAACTAGCTCTAGTTGATTTCTAGTATAGGGACAAAGGTCAGGACTTCAGATTTTCCAAACATGTCATCCTTAATTATAACTACCCCATTCTTAAAAGGGAACTTGACCTTTTAATGAAGAGATAATAAAACATCTTTAGCCATATAGATCCAAGGTCAACCAAATAACAAGTTACATGAGGGTACATCCATTACGTGGAATGGGACTTTAAACTTCGTAGGCCCAATGGTGATGGTTACAGTTGCCTCCCAAAGAACTACCTTTTTAAAATTTTCATATTCCTTAAATATCTGATCAGAGGGCATGAAATCAGTAACTTATAAACCCAGATAGCTTACTACTATGAGAGGATAGGCATTAAATACAAAACCATTATTTACTAAGTTCATGGGAATATTCTTATCCATTATAATCATAATGATGTATAAACCATCTTTATAAAGACCCCCCCCCCCCCTCACCCCCTGATGGATCTCATCATCAGT
>CAOJBK010757078.1:0-10522 GCA_948294925.1 Codiaeum variegatum | reverse complement strand
CTAGGCAAGTGCACCTATCGTTGGGTAGTATAGCGGTATCGAGGTCGATTTACAGAGACACTGATGCAAGTACCAGCTCAAACTTAAACCATTGTCTAGTTCACAATTAATCATGGATTAAGAATGAAAAATTAAAATCCTAATTCCTAACTAAACCTAAGGGATAACTTCAAGAACTTGCAAGACTAAGGAATAAACAAATATAAAATAGAGAATCTACCTAGACTTCGACTCATATTTGAATATATTGCATAGATGACCAATAGCTCAATGAAAATTCAATGGAATTAATAAGTAGATTTTCACACAAAAGGTAAGTTTGAATATTTCTCAAGTAGACAAACCCTAATTCATAAGTAAAGGTTGGGAATCTCTTCTCACAACCAATCAAGTAGGAACCGCATTAAAAACAAGTGAAATAGAATATAAATCCTAGGAGTCCATACTTTTATCTCTAGCAAGCATAGCAAATCTAATTGATTTTGAGTGTTCAAAACCTAAACTTTCTATCTCTAGTAAAGAATAGGCAACATCACTCATCTACAACATGTAATTAAAGATGAAAAAGTATACAATATAAATCAAAATCAATACTTGAATAAACCCTAAAAATTTATTGAGTGAAATAGTCAATCAATCCATGCAAAACATCAAATACTCATCTAATCTAGGTAGATTAGACAAGTTTAGTTCATAACAGCAAAGGAAAAATAAGAAATCAAAAGAGAAAGAAAATAAACCAAAGAACTCATGGTGAACTCTAGCTTAATCCTTGAATTTCAATGATAATCTTGTTTAATCTTGCCTCAAATTGTGTTTCTCCATCTCTAATTGATCCTTGATCAGAAAAATCTAGGTTCTTGGAAGCTATGATTGAATTCGAGACCTAAAAATCCAAGACAAGATAAGATCCCCTAAGAGAGAGCCTACCACAGAGAGAGAGTCTCTAAGACAGAGCCTCCAAGGAAGAGAGCCTCTAAGACTCTTCCTCTGATATAAATGATTTCCTTTTATAGTTATTTAAGGCTCATTAGGGTTTAGATAGGTTCAAGCACGGATTGGCCAATTTTTGCTAATTCAGCATAAGTTAAATTGGTACTTAGAATCAGATGTATTGATTTTAAGCAAATTTTGGATATCTAGATGAAGGAATTAGACTTTGTGATCTCTTAAAAGTTGTATATATTTCTCTTATCTTTTCAAAAATACCTAAATATAATCAATTGAAGTTCTTTAGCTAGAGTTATGCTTAAAATACCGAGACAGGGTCAAACCGGCCAAAATTTTGTATATTGGACAGTGAGCTCCCACAGGCACTGCCACGGCCGTGGGAAGCTAATGTTTCTCTTATTTTAGCTTCCATGGGCAGTGGTGAATTCCACGTGCCATGCCATGAGAGGCTATGGTCCACCTTTTTCGCTCAGTTTTCGCGCATTTTTTCGTCTTTTGAGCCTGAACCTTGAAGTAGTTCCCCCGTACTCCGGAATTCAAATTAATTACTTAGAAATGGCTGAAAATACTAGAACAAACACATTAAATTCAATTTAACAAATGAAATCATCAAGAACATGAAAGGGAATAATGTATAATTTGCTAGTTATCACTTCCCTAGTTGCAGCTTCATCCATCAATATGTCCACCACTCTATCATTCTGTCCACCCTGAGATGGTATATAAGGAATTTGCATGGCTAACTTGGCTTGTATCTGAAAAACATATTGCACTTATTGTCTTAACTTTGCCATCTCCTATTGGTGGTCAAGGTAATTCCTAAACATGCTTTGCATGATCTCTGAGTTGTTGAAATCTGATGGGGCTTGTCCTACGTTGAGGCCTACTATCCCTGCTTTGCTTTAGGTCATTCTAGGGTCCTTGCATAGTCCTTATCTGTATGTTAAAATCGGCTTATTGATTCTGTACTAGGGGATACTGCACATAGGGGTTTTACACTGAGGGTTTTGCTGAACTCCCTGTACAAGGGCATTGAGGTTCATCCCTGATTTCTCTAAGAAAAGGTTCAGGGAAAAGTTGAGGTTGAAGTTTCTTATTGGGTTGGTCATCATGGTCGTAATAGCTCAATAGGGTTAACTAAATTTAGTGAAATTTGTTCCATGCTCATCGCACCAAATGATGTCTCAAGACTCTAAAATACCCCTTAAGCTGACATATGGTTCACACTCTAAGTCCCTAGTATGATCTTAAAAAGAACACAAAAAAGACACATGGTGATACATAAAGGGAAACACTCTGATGCCTAAGTCAATAAAGTCATTTAGATAGAATTAAGAACAAAATAAGAGTAAAAAGTGAGAGAATGATTAACCTTTTCATTCAGTTGGCATAAGGTATTTATAGGGAAGCTCTATACAACTACTTTCACGCAATCTCAAGGTAGTGGAGATAGGGTCTCAACAGTCAAAGTGTATATCTCTCAGTGGAGAGATCCATGATGAACAATCTAAACACGTTCTCTTCGCCCAATGGTTATTGAGTCCAAACATGATCTTAGAGGGGTTTCACCAAGATAACCTGTCACTAATATATGAATCCTTCTTAAGGCTTTGACCACATCACTGCTTTCCATAATGTCCTATGGGCGTTATCTCGTACACACCCAAAGGGTCTTTTATATTCACACTAATACAACATGATTTGCTTATTTGCCAATGAGGCTGATCGTCTAGACTGTGATGTCCATAGGTCCTTTAAGCGGGTCTTGCCTAAAGGTGTTGCCCACTAAAACTGTCTATAAATTATGTTAAAGACAACCATAAGTTTATTTATTTACTATAGGAGTAAATCATCAAGTATTATTTTACTTTTAAAAAATGTACCTACCCATTAATTTTGGTTCCTAACTTCAACGAGAAATAAAGGTTCTCTAGTCCACCACCTGTGTTTGGTTTTTCTAAGGGCCACTTCCAACCCCAGCTACCAGAAGGAGCCCCATCCCCTTCATCATCTTTTTATCATTAATGCTAGTAATTATTTTCTATTTTTGGTAAAATTTCAATAATTTTTTTTTGTCTAAGGCCATTGATGGATCCTTTCTCTTTGTCGACTTGTATTTTTGGCTGTCATCTGCTATGGCATTCATCGTGGAGCTATTGTATGCTATAGGGATTGATTGGAATGAAGGGATCCGCAGGTTCCATTTTCAAGCTGTTTGGCTTCTTCCTAAAAAAAAATAAAGGGTTTTTGGATTGATTTAGGTATGATCTTTGAGGAAGTTTGGAAAGATAAGAGTAGGTTGTATGGGTTCAATGATGGATATGATGACACTGATTGTGGCAGAGATGGTAGTTTATAGGCTATTCATATCAGACGGATCATGACATCTTTTGGCCAAAATTATTTATTTATTCATCAATGGGATATTCTTTTCTTATCTCAGTATGAGTGTGGTTTAATTGTTTCTTTCCTGCGCCTGATCTCTTCTAAGAAGGTGCCCTTGGTCGGTTTTCCGGCGTCAGAATTTTTTCTGTAACAGATGTTACAAGTTTCTAGCAGGGTTGAAGTAGATCTAGGCTTTTTTATTTTTTATTTTATTTTTGGTATTTTTAGTTGGGGCTCCAGCCCATTATTTTAACCGCTTATAAAGGTAATTTTATTAAGCTCTTGAGGAGCTTGTGCTTTTTATCTTCTTGTACTGAGTTGGGCTTTGTCCCATTTATGAATTAAATTCATCTTTGGTTTAAAAAAAAATGTTATTTTACTTTTGATTATAGTTAAACAGTGTATAGTAATTTTTTTTGCCTAGCAAATTGAGAAAATAAAATTGTATATAATATATTAGGATGATAAATATATTTATTTATTTTTATATGGCAGTATCTTTCATTTTTTTCACATTTCTTTCTTGACTCACCAAAAAGAGAATGCCGACTAAAGATTCCGACGCAGTAGAACCAGTTTATGACCGAAAAACCCAGTTAAAGGCTTTCGACGACACTAAAGCCGGGGTGAAAGGCTTTGTAGATGCCGGAGTTTCAAAGCTACCTCGTATCTTCATCCATGATCAATCCCAATTCAACACGAATTCAACTGATGATATTAAATTCTCCATACCCATAATAGACTTGGAAGCCATGGACAAAGACCCAAGTCAACGAGCTGAGATTGTTACCAAAATCAGAGATGCTTGCCAAAAATGGGGTTTCTTTCAAGTAGTCAACCATGGAATTCCAGTGACTATTTTGGATCAAATGATTGATGGAATTCGCAAGTTTCATGAGCTAGATTTTGAAATAAAAAAACAGTTTTATTCAAGAGATTTCACAAAAAAGGCATATTTCAATTCCAATTTTGATTTGTACAGTGCTCCAGCTACTAATTGGAGAGATACCCTAAATTGTTTCATGGCTCCTCAATCACCAAATCCTGAACAATTACCTCATGTTTGCAGGTAAATATTATAATCCCTAATTTTGAATTAATTTTTATGCTAATTCCATTAATTAATTTGATGAATTTCAATTCAGAGAGATAATGTAATCCCTAATTTTGAATTATTTTTTATGTTAATTCCATTAATTGATCTGATTAATTTCTATTCAGAGAGATAATAATGGATTACTCTAAAAAGGTTCAAGCTTTAGCAAGTAAAGTGTTTGAGTTTTTGTCTGAAGCATTGGGGCTCAATTCAAATTACCTTAAAGATATTGGTTGTGCAGAAGGGCAATTGTTGCTTGGTCATTATTACCCAGCTTGTCCTGAACCAGAGTTAACCATGGGCATTAATAGCCATTCTGATAATAGTTTCCTCACTGTGCTTCTTCAAGATCAAATTGGTGGTCTTCAAGTTCTTTGTGAAAGTCAATGGGTTGATGTTTCCCCAATTCCTGGTTCTCTTGTGATAAACCTTGGAGATTTGCTTCAGGTAATTAAAATTTGATTATGATGGTATTTAATGTAACTTTATACTAGAAATGCATTTGATTACTTTATATTTTCGTTATGGTGTACCAAACATACCCTTAGGTAGTGTTTGGTCGGACGTAATAGGATGTAATCAAATGCATTTTTAATGTAAATTTACACTTGAAATGCGTTTGATTACATTGCATCACGTTACATTATGCACTTGATGGATTGCAGAGTTTAATGATTTTCTATTTATGTTCTACGCGTACAGTTAATATCGAATGATAAATTTAAAAGCTCCCAACATAGAGTACTATCGAAAAGTGTTGGTCCAAGAATATCAGTGGCATGTTTTAGCAAACAACATGGTTCTCTTGAGAGTCTCTCATCGAAAGTATATGGGCCAATCAAAGAGTTACTATCAGAAGAAAATCCACCAGTTTTCAAAGAAATCAATCTGAAAGACTATATGTCACACTTTTATTCTAAAGGACTTGATGGGGTATCTGCTTTAGAGCATTTCAAGTTATGAAATTGGCTACAGAGTTTGCGTTGGTCGAATTGATTAATCTAGTAAGGTTTTAGACTTTGGCAAAATCCTGTATAATCTTGTTACATTATATATTATATACTATATTTTATATAATTGAACCGACTATAAACTAATTTGTTTCACACAAAAATTATTCCTTGTGCATTTATATTGGCTGAGTTTTGTCTTTGTTGTTTTATTTATTTGAATTACAGTTGTCTAGGAATCTGTCAGTATCTTTCCTGCAGAAGACACAAATGAAATTTGATTTCTTCTGATCATTTGTGTTGAACTGTATCTTCTCTGTTGATTTTTTACAAGTTATATCTCTTATATTGTACTTCTATTTCTGCACCACACTCTATGCAATTTCCATTTCTCAGTAATGGCTATAGCAGAAAGCGATTATGATAGAAGAAGTGAACTAAAGGCTTTTGATGATACAAAAGCTGGTGTAAAGGGTCTTGCAGATGCTGGGATTACAAAGATCCCCAGGATATTCATTCATGATTGGTCCAAGATTGACGATGTGCCATCTGCAGGCAGCAATACACATAATATATACCAATTGTAGACTTGAGTGGTATGCATACCGATGAAAGGCTATGCAAACAAGGGGTCAATCAAGTTAGAGAAGCTTATGAGAAATGGGGTTTCTTTCAATTGATCAACCATGGAATTCCCCAAACTGTTTTGGATGGTGTGATTAATGGGATTCGTCGATTCCACGAGCACGATGCTGAGGTGAAGAAACTGTTCTTTTCGCCAGATGAGAAGAAGAAAGTGTTTTATAATACCAACTTTGATTTTTATCAAGCCAAAGAAGCTAATTGGAGGGACTCATTATATTGTTCAATGGCTCCTAGTCCACCAATCCTCAGGAATTGCCTGCATCGTGTAGGTATCTTTACAATGCACCCCGATTAGCCATTTAGTAAGATTTATTCTTTGCACATTAGGCAGATCAGTTATGGAGCATTGTGTGTCTTGTACCACATAAGAAATTGATTGATATTTGTATAGAAAAAAATTGATTCAAATAACCAAAATCTGGGAAAGAATTTTAAGCACCTGATCACTCATATAGCTAAAGTTCCACAATCTCTACTGATATCCTTCAAAGCCTTCTTAAACCAAATGCTCAGCTGACTGCTCGACAAGCTTAGTTATCGATTGAACAGTTATTCAAAGATTAGGAATATTCTCATCTTCTTCAATTGAAACATGTTTTACAACACAACCAAGGGTAATTCAACCATTGATGAATATCTACAAAAATTAAGAACACTATATGATTCTCGTTTTTTTATTGGTCACAGTTTCCTTGGACCTAATCTTGTTCTTCGAATCCTTGAGGGTTTTCCTAAAGAATATGAAACAGTTCTTGTCACTCTTTGTTCTCCATGCCCTTTTTTGCTTTCTTTTATTGATGTTAGAACAAAGTTATACCCCTGTGAGATTCACTTAAACAAGATGAACTGCTCTTTTCAACTTACACATCCAACCCTTGTTGCTATAACCAATATCTCTGCTTCTCAATTTCATCCTCATCCAGTTCAAATTTTATAGTCTTACACAAATTTTTTGGATTTCTTTTCTAATCAGAGTCATGGTCATGATAATTTTTAATTAAGATTTTTAGCCACATTAGAGTCATTTTCCATCCAACTCCAATTCTCGTTAAAGTTTTCATGGTATTGTTGGTTCTCACCCCTTATTTTTATAAATTAATTGTTGGAAAACAGCATGGAAAAATACTATTTCAGAGCCACATTTTGATTGGGATGTACTTTTTGAAACTAGAAGGTTATAGACATTTCAGATTCTATATCGTGAGAGCTTTGAAATGATATATTATATGCTTAAAATGATAGTCTACTGAATGATAAATTGTCTCATAAAGTTACACTATTAACAAGGAAAATTTGAAAGGAATGGTAACTTATCCCATATTGGAAAAGCGAGCAAAAAATTTTGGTTATATATATAGGCTTCCTTTAAAAGGAGAATAACAAGTTATTGGGGGGAATTTCTCTCCACATGCGTAGAGGGGCATGTCCTATGTATACGAATGTCGGCCCAAAATCTATGGGTTCGGATCAGACATGGTCCGTGTAACAACCATGTAGAATGGTTTTAAGCTACTACCAAAGACAGTAGCTAAAGGGCTCACCACTAAGGTGCTCCTAGGTACAGTTTACGACCCATGTGATGAGGCCTTAAGGTTCTGTCAGAGGCAGTAGCTAAAAGGCATACTGCACGAGTGCCCACCTGGACTATGTACAAAGACTTTAAGCCACTTCCATTAGTAGTAGCTAAAGTAATCACCACATGGGTGCTCATACGGACTGGGTAGTGGAAGCCTGCTAGCCATATATGTCAGTTATAAGGTGCAATTACAAAATTAATTCATGGTTTTGATTTCGTAACCTATGATTTATGAGCAGATTTAAGAGAGCTATTGCCAAAGACAGTAGCTAAAGGGCTCACCACTAAAGTGCTCCCAGGTACAGTGTTGCCACCCATGTGATGAGGCCTTAAGGTTCTGTCAGTAGCTAAACGGCATACTGCACGGGTGCCCACCTGGACTATGTAGAAAGACTTTAAGCCACTTCCATTAGCAGTAGCTAAAGTAATCACCACATGGGTGCTCATACGAACTGGGTAGTGGAAGCCTGCTAGCCATATATGTCAGTTATAAGGTGCAGTTACAAAATTAATTCATGGTTTTAATTTCGTAACCTATGATTTATAAGCAGATTTAAGAGTTGATAACCTCTCCCTAAATAAGGACGACCCCAAGCCACGATAAATGGCCCATTTCTAGCAAGAGAGGTCGAACTGTGACCTTTTACTATTAAAAGAGCTCGGTCTCAGCAAGGGCTCGACCTCGAAAGGAGAGCTCGCACCTGCAGAAGAAGATAAACATAACTAAGAGAGATTTCTATTATCTCTCTTATTTCTAAAATCATGGGATGTCTATCTACTAACCTACCTCGTAGAACTTGGAGACTATTTAGCAAGTATATAAACCTATCTTAATCACAGGGAGTAGGTTAATGACTCTAAACCCTAAATCTTTTTATATTGAATATATCATTACAAGTTTACTGACTTAAGCATTGGAGATGTTACCAATAAGGCACCCCCGGTAGTCTTTATCTATCTTGCAGGTTAACTTGGAGTTGTTTATGGGACCATAGTATGCTCAGAGACATCATTAGTGCAATGAGTGTGGACACGATTTCAGATTCAATTATTGTATTTACGCTAAACAATGGATGGACAAACATGAAATCAAGAGAAGATTGACCTGAATTGGGCATTTGACCTATTCCCTGAACTGCCAAGAGTGGGTAATGATGCTCCCTTAGGAGTAGAACCAGCAGCACCAGGGCAGAATCCACAAGTTATGCCCGCCTCCCCCCCTAGAATCCACCATTTGTGGGCCCTCAACTGAATCCAAAAGATGTAGGCCTTCCCCAGAACTTGCCTCCTAATCCCTACTAGAATCAGGGTGGGGGTATGAATGTTCAAGGAATGAATGGAGGAAACCAGGGGTAGGGAGTAGCAGTGTATATGCAGGTCCCCAATTTTAACAATCCCTCTATGATGCGAAGGATGTATGATCAGTACATGCATCTCCAAAGGTAGCTGGTTGATTTGAGGGGATAAGTCCACCACCTATCATAAGCATAGTCAAGGAGTGCCATTCATGCAGATCTACCCCCAGAGGGGGATTAAAGGAACCTACGACCCATTGATCTGCAGAGGTGCGAGTTCAGTAACAAGGCTTGAGGTGAACAAGAGGTTATTATGCAGAACATTGCAGAAGGTCCACTTTTGGAAATAGAGGTCACCAAGGAGGTGAAAAAGGCTTTGGAGAACTATGGAATAAAAAGCCAAGCATTAAACGTCGAGCTTCCTAGAGAATCCCTATTAGCAAATGCTATTCTGATGAAGGAATACCCTTCAGGGTTCGAAAACCTCAAAGACTGGATAACAATTAAGGGAAGATGTGCCCTAGGGCCCATGTGAATAAATTCAGAATGGAGATCCACTCCTAAACATACAAGGATCACGTGTTATGAAGGATCTTCCCCACCACTTTGGTAGGTCCAGCTGAAGAGTGGTACCATATGCTTCCTGCCAAGTCAATAACTTCGTTCAAACAGTTGGCAGAGATGTTTCAGACGAGATTCATATCGTTGAGGGTTAAGCCTAGGAAGTCGTCAGAGCTTTTCTTTATTAAACAGAGAGAGAAAGAGAGTCTGAGATCTTACATTGGAAAGTTCAATCAGGATGTGGGAGAAATAGGAGAGCTATAGTTCAAGTTAGCTCTACAGGCCCTTATTAGGGGAATTACAAATCAAAGCTTGCACTATAAACTCTTAGATAATCAACCAACCATATAGAACCATATCGTGGTCATAACTGAGGGACAGATTAATCTTGAGGATAGGTTGGTAAATATGAGAACAGAGATCCCACAGCTCACCTCATTAGGATCGGGTACAAGGGATGAGAAGAAAGAAGAAATTGGCAGTAATAGCTCTAGAAGAAACAGAGAAAGGACTGAGAGACGGTTTGAGAACCGTGGCTCGGACAGGAACAACTTCACCCCCTTATCATCCACTAGGAGGAAGTTACTTATGAGGATTAAAAAAAATGGAGAAGACGTGAAATGGCCTCCAAGAATGAGTGATTCCTCTCACTCTAGGAGGGATCCAAACAAATACTGTGAGTTCCATCAGGACAAAGGCCATGATACCGAAGATTATATACATCTCAAAGAGGAGATAAAGAAGCTGATTTAGAAAGGAGCACCCGAAATCATGAAGCATGTGAAATGGGGTAATGAGCAGTACAGAAGAGAGCTAGCCAGAGAAGAGAGACATAAAAAAAAGGGAAAGGAGGGATGACCCCTCTAAACAGAAAGAAAGACAGGTGGCAGGAGATATATACGTCATAATGGGGGGGGGGGGGGGGGGGGGGGGGGGGGGGGGAGAGAATAAAGAAAGGAAAAGAAAAGAAAAGAATAAAAAAAAAAAAAAAAAAAAGAAAAAAAAGAAAAATGAAAAGTAGAGAAATATTGAGGAAAAAAAAAAAAAAAAAAATAAAAAAAAG
>CAOJBK010757064.1:0-11838 GCA_948294925.1 Codiaeum variegatum | reverse complement strand
TTTTTGATTCTTAAATATCGTGTAATGGTAGTAGCAACTCTTCAAGGCTTCATTTAGAAGCTACAAGAGATGAATGAGAAATTATATTCTCTTTTTCATTTTGAATATCAGAATGTTTTATTAATATATTCAATTTCCTTTGCTTCAATACACTTTATTATTCATTATTGTAATGCAGCTGCTCTATAACTCTCTCTAGAGGACTTTTTCCTCCTCGTCTTATCTGACTCGAATTTGATCAGTGTTCCTTGTCCTATCCGGCTCGAATCCGACTCTACTTGAGCCTGAAAAATTGCATACTTGAGCTATTTTTTATAAGCAAAATTCAAAAGGTGAGAAATTACAATTGATTTATCTACAAGATACCATCAAGTATTAGACAAGAAATCATTAGTAAAATTGCAGGTGAGCAACAATTTTTGCAGGAGAAAATTTTTTCAAAAGCAGATATTCATTCTTCACACTTAAGTATTCAAAATTTGATTTCTTTTCTTAACCAAAAGCAATTAATTAACTTAATTAATTGTTGTTAATTAACGGAGTCTTGAAGGCATTTGTCTTCCACTCAAGGTCAATAAAATAAAGTTTTTGTGGACAAGTTTTTCAGACATGAAAAGGTTGAAAGATTCGTTTCTTGATTCTTTATTTGAACATCTAGAAATTCATATTATTTATTTCTTTTAATTCCTTTTCAAAACTATGATCTAGATCTCTGTTATTCTAATTTTTTTTTTCTTTTTTTTTTTCTTAATTTGACTTTTTAATAAAATATGTTGAATGAACATAATTTTTGCTATAAAAAAATGTATAGACTTGTCTTCTCGACCCATAGATATTTTAATGAATATTTGAAATATAATCTAGTAAAAAGATACTAATATTACTTTAATTGTAATTATGTACTCATTTCATGGAATAAACGTATAGAATGGGCAAACTTTTAATATCTTAAAAGTATAATAAACCAATTACGATTGCATATTTCATTTCAATAAACTCATTACCGTAAAATTTGCCAAAAAAAAATTTAAGCAAAATTTTTATTTACAAAATTTTTTCAAATTTATTTTTAAAAAATTAAATAAATTGATTTTTTCCCTTAAAAACACATTTAAAAAGCATGTTCAATGTTATTGTACTTTTCTGTTTTCTATTTTATTTAAAAATTTTTAAAAAATAAAAATATCTAAAAAATTATTTAAAAATATATTTGAAATATTTTTCTAGTGAAAACAAAAAAAAATAAATAAAGTCAGGGATATAAAAATATTATTGCAAATGATAAGAAGACCGATCAAATTATAACTGATTGATTTATATAAGAATCATTTTATAATACAAGTTATGAGTTAGAATTGCGTTAATTTACATGTTTAAAAAAAATTGTATATAATTAAAATTGAAGGTAAAAAATTTATCAATTGTTTGAGATATTGTTGAAAATAAAAAAGCATTAAAATTTTAATTAATTGATTTATTTTTATATTTTTTTTCTAAAAATGTGTAGGTCACACACTACGTCAAAAAAAAAAGATTCTTATATACTACTACTTTTTGGAGGACAATTTCTGATCTCACAATGTATGACTTTTCATAATTATAAAGAAGTGGATTAAGTATAAAAAATGCATTATGATGTAACGTTTTTATAATTTAGAATCTGTAAAATTTTTTATGACATTTTAGAGTTTGTGATTCAATTTGTTAGCAAAATAGAATTTCTGTCCGTTTTTATCCTATGTGGTACTAACGTGACATCATTTTTCACCTGACACGTGTACGCCACGTCAGATGAAAAATGTATGAAAATCTTATTTTGCTGACAAATTGAATCACAAATCCTAAATTGTCATGAAAAATTTTACAGACCTTAAATTTTAAACATGTTAAATCACAAGACATTTTTTTATACTTTTTTTCTAAAGAAGTATCAAATAGTTCTCTCCAACTCTATCCTTATTTAAAGCTTAAATTTCATACTACAAATAAAAATAAATAGTCAAAGTAATTAATTTTAGTGCAATCTAATTTTTATAATTGCTATTAAATATATTTTTTAATTAATATATATTAATTATAAAAGTAGAGATCTAGAAAAAACTTTTTTGGACAATAATATCATTTACTAAATAATCTAATTACTTAAACAAAATATAAGTTTTTAAATTTAAAATTTAAATTGTTAAAATTATTAAACATAAAATATGATATTGTAACAATATTAAATAAATTCACTTTACTACAAACTTTTAAATTTTAAATTTTGACAATTAGAGAAACTTTTTTTAAAAATTATTAAATAAGTTTATTTTCTTTTAATTTTAAATATATAATTTTATTTGAATAAATTTAATTAAAATAAAAAAAATAATTATTTCACAATACTATTAATTATGTGTAAATTATTTTTTTGAACTTATAAAATTTTTATATATATTTATCTGGATAATGTAGTATTTTAAATGTAACTTTGAATTCTTTTAATAAAATTATATTAAATATATTTTAAACTTAGAGTGTTCAACTATAAATATTAATTACTTATCACACTATACCTCTCAAAGGCAATTATAAAAATATTACTATAAAAATAACTTTTAATGATAAATCTTATATATAATATATATTATAAATATATTATTAATATTGTTTAAATTTAGATAAACAAATATTATTTACTTTATAAAGTCATTATTATAATTTTAAAATTTCTATCATATAAAATTTATGAAAATTAATTTCTAGTTTTTTATAACATATATCATTAATATTTTTTTACTATTTATATCGGAAAAATAACTATTTTTAATTGTTAAAATAATACTAAATATATTTTTAATGTAAATATCAATTATATAAAAATTATTATTTGAAGATAATTTTTTTAAATAATATTTAAGTATAATGTATATCAAATATATATTCTTATATTATTCAAATTGTATAAATTAATGTTATTTAATTTAAAATTACTATTTCATTATTAACATGTATTATGTACATATACCAATCGAAATTGCAAAAATAAATATTATTTAATTTTTAAAGTTACTATTATATTTTTAAATTTTTCATTATATAAAATTAAATTATTAAAATCTATATCATATATAATATTCACATTATATTTTTTATATATAAATATGAAAATCAAGAAAAATAATTTTTAGACCTACATGAACACGAAAGTCATTATGATTTATATATTTATTGTTTTTTTTTTGTTTCTCGTTATAATACACATGGAAAAAAAATTAACTTTAACCCTTTTAATTCTTGCATTCATTTACCTTTCATGTTTTTGTTTTTCTTTTAAGAGATTCAAATCTTCAACGATAAATATAGTAAGACCCCAATATTATTTCAAACTTTAATGCTTGTAAAAGGATAGTCTTACACTTTTTAAGCTGATCTCAATATATTTTGTCTTTTACAAGTTTTTATAAAATTTTTAACTAATATCTATATCATGATAAATTACTTATTAAATTTTTAAAAAGATTTTAATAATCAAATGATAAAAAATAGAATAGATTAATAATTGAAAATCATTTATCTCATTTTTATCGAAAATATAATATTTTTAAATTTTATATGATTAATTATTCTTTTTGTATGATATAATATTTTATTTATTTATTTAAATAAATAAAATTAAAATCAAAGTAAAAATGAATCACATATTTGATAATAGTTTGAATCACGTGTATCACATATGTAAACGAAATTAGTAGTTTTAAATGACAAAAGAAATAATTTAATACTCATTTACTTCTTAAATAATAATCCTGCAGTTAACTTCACATAAAAAATTAATTTTTATAGTTAAAATTATAGATTTTCCTATGATAACCTAATTGAAAATCTAAAAAAATATTAAAATGTTATCTAGAAATTTGTAATGACTAGCAACAGAGTCATAAATTAAATTAAGGGGACTCCAACTTAGTCATAATACACTAATAAAAAAAAATCATTTGCATAAAAAAATAAAGTACATGCCTCCCCATTCAAAAGCAAAAAATGTCAACCTTTTAATCTAATGTCAAAAATTGAATAAACTTAGTAATAAAAAAACTACAATGACAGTCTGATGACTTAAATATTATTATGATTAAACTAAAATATTAAAATAAAATTATTATGACTTAAATATTAAAATAAAATATTTAAACTAAAATTATTATGACTTAAATATTAAAATAATATATTAAAATAAAATACAATATTTAAACTAAAATTATTATGACTTAAATATTAAAATAAAAATAATTTATCATATAATATGATTAAATTATATGAGATGAGTGATATTACATAATATAATTATATTAAAAGAGTTTTTTAGATGGTAATTCTAATTAGTTAAAAAATTATTTATTAGATTTAGTTTGAACAGTTACTTGGATCTTTTATATACGATTCATTTAATATAAATTTAAAATTTCCCACGATAATAATTATTAATAAACATTTAAAATATTTCATTTTATTTTAAATTAAAATGATTAAAATGTCAAATACTAGTTATTTTTCGACCATATAAGAATTTAGTATATTTCTTAAAATTGTACATGGATCCAATTTTTTTTGGCCAAATGAATGTGAATTTCATTGATTATTAGCCCGTAACTTTTTATTTTTGACCAATTATTTAGTAGGAGATAACTCAAGCATATATTTCTTACCCTTCCCCTTTAGCTCCATGATATATACTTACCAGATGCGAAAGTTAGAAATTATTATAAAAATAATTATATGATATCAAAAATTTATAAAAATATATTTTTTTATTATTATATGATATTAAAAATTTATAAAAATAATTTATAAAAAAATAAAATTTATAATATGATTTAAATATTATAATATTATATTTTTTAAAAAAAATTTAAGATAAAAAATATTTAATTTTAATTTTTAAAGTCAAAATAGAACCATTAATTTCGAATAGAAGAAATTTAGTCAGAATAAAAATATTTCGTTCATTTCAAAAAAGTTGTCTACTATTTTATTTGGAGCATTCGGAAATACTTGTCCACTTGATTAAAAGACATTTGTCCAATTTATTTTTATTAATTAAAAATATAATAATAGTAGTAATAAATGAGTACATGTAAATGTATAAGTGAAAAAATATAGTAAAATTAAGTGAAAAAATAATTAAATAATTTTTGTAAAATTGTGTGAAAAAAAAAGAGGACAACTTTTTAGAATGGAAAAAGTATTAATCAGTTTTGAATCAATGTATTAATTATTTTAACATGATAATAATGTAAATTAATTAAAGATATAATAGAAAATTAATACATAAATTGTAAGTTAAAATGGAAAGTAAAATCTATTTTAGAACAAAAAAATAATATAGTACTATCTTTTTAATTATTACCATAATCATAGTAGAATTTTTTTTTTTTTTGAGTAGGGAAGAAAGTTTGAATTCTAATCAATAATCAAGTACAATTTACCATTAGATTCAGTTTTGACGTGAATATAATAGTAGAATTTAATTGTTGAATCATTGCCTGATTTATTTGGAAATGAAATTTTATTGGAAGGAGAATTTGTCTCAAAGAACCCCGGAAAACTCACCAATAATAAAGTCAAACAAACATGACACATTGATAAAGCTGCAATCTTCAGTTTATTAAATAAATCCTTCTAGAAAAGCTTCACCGCCCCATCACCGTGATTCTGCCCTACTCGAGAGGAGCACGCCCCTATGAGTGTGCTTATAGAGGCTGGAACCAATAGGAAATGTTCACCGAGAAATAGAAAATGTTTTTGAAATGTATACATAAGTAAAGAGAAGCATGTTTCCTTTTATATTTTAAGTCTTTAAGAAATATAATAATAAATCTATTAAAAGTAATTTTTTCCTCTTTAAATCTTTTTATTTTTTTTAAAAAGAATGTAACTTCTTAAAAAAAATTTAATATTTTTGATAATTTATATTGACATTGAGTTGTTGCTCTCTCTTCTTTATGCCATTGGTGCGTTACACCCTTATGGCACGCTTCTCTGACTTTACTAGTTAAGATTCCTATTTTCCCTTCCAATTTGCTCTTTTTGAAGTGCATTAGTTGTTGTTTTAAACTTGTATGATTCATTTTGGTCATTGGGCGAGCTCAACCCCCCTAGCTCACCTTTTGAGACTTGACCATGAGGAGAGCTCATTGTTTTTGCCCTTGGGCGAGCTCAACCTTCCGAGCTCGCATCTTCAAGCTTGAGTAGGGAAGGGAGTTCACCTTTTTTAGCCATGGGACGAGATCAACCTTCCTAGCTCGCATCTTGAGGTTTGTGCATGGAAAGGAGCTTGCCTTTTTGGTCATGGGGCGAGCTCTACCTTTCTAACTCGCCTTTTGAGGCTTGAGCATGGAAGGGAGCTCACCTTTTTGGTCATAGAGTGAGCTCCACCTTCCTCACTCTCCTTTTGAGGCTTGAGCATGGAAGGGAGCCCACCCTTTTTGGCCATAGGGTGAGCTTAACCTGTGGGACTGAAGCTAGCTCAACCTTCCTAGCTCACCTCTTGAGGCTTGAGCATAGAAGGGAGCTCACCTTTTTTGCCCTTGGGTGAGCTCAACCTTCCTAGCTCGCTTCTTGAGGCTTGAGCAGGGTGGGGAGATCACCCTTTTGAGCTATATATAGATGAGTTGAGCTGTTAAACTGTCGTTTTGTGTTTTATATGGCGAGTCAAGGTTGTCATTTTAGGGCTCAAGGGCAAGCTCTAGACTAAGTCGTCATTTCACATTCTTCGAAGTGGTGCTGTGTTGTTGTCATTTTGCTCAGGGGCGAGCTATTCCCTTCCGCTCAACGTTTTATGGTTTGAATGGAGGGTGAGAGCTGCCGTTTTACTCAAGGGGCGAGCTAATCCCTTCCTCTCACAGTTTTATTTCTTGAGTGGAGTGGGGGAGCTACAATTTCGGTCATTAGGTGAGCTTTACCCTCTTAGCTTGTTGTTTTGAGGCTTGAGCGGGGATGGGAGCTCATCATTTTGACCATTGGGCTAGTTCAACCCTCCTAGCTTGCCTTTTGAGGCTTGAGCAGTGAGGGAAGGTCGCCTTTTTTTGCCGTTAGGAGAGCTTAACCCTCCTAGCTTGCCATTTTGAGGCTTGAGTAGGTATGGGAGCTTCTTGTTTTGACCATTGGACAAGTTCAACCCTCATAGATTAGGTGAGTTGTCCTCTTAGGGGAGCTGCTTCCCTTGGGCAAGCTAATTCTCCTTGGGTGAGCTACTTCCTTTGGGTGAGTTGCTCTTCTTTGGGCGAGAGTAGCTACTGTTTTGGCCTTGGATGAGCTATACTCTCTTCTAACTCACTGTCTAATGAAGTATGGGCTTGAGATTACTTGTCATTTTGGCCTTGGGTGAGCTACTTTCTTCCAAAATTTTATTTTATGAAGAATGGACTTGAGAGTAGCTCCTGTTTTGGCCTTGGGCATGTTACTCTCTCCTTGTCATTGTTTTATGGCTTATGGGGGAGGGAAATGTTATCGTGATGTTACTGGCAAGTTATTCCTTCTCCTTGCTTTCTATTTTATATTGTAGATGAGAGGGTGGAGCTTCCGTTTGGAGTGGCGAGCTGCCTTTCTCCTTCTCCTCATTTTTGTGTGCTTGGATAGAGTATAGCTACTATCAGAGCAAGCTTCTCTCTCTCCCTTAGGGCGACTTATTACCTTTTGTATAATCATCGGTTCCTTTTTTGAGGAACTCCTGTTCTTCATTTGAATTTTTAATGATTTGTAGCCTGACTCACTTTGTAATGAGCTTTTTTGTCCTATCCCTTTGGGATTTATCTTTCCTTTTTAGGATGTTTGAAATTCCTTTTAGGAGATTTTCGTAGGTAGCTTGATTCATATTTCGATGACTTATTCTGGCATTCCTTGAAAGTTTAGTTATATAGTAGTGATGGTTTTCCTTTTTCATTGATAAGTGAATTAACCCTTAGGTAAGTCAACTTATCTTATTTACCCCATTTGTCAAGAGTGAAGGATGAAAATCGAGTCGCACAGCGAAAGCAAAAGATTTTTTGAAAATCCGATGTAACTCATTTTTTTATTTTCAAAATTTTTACAAAACATTTACTATACCAAAACTCTTTTAACATAGTTTGATTTAGATATTCATTAAACTCTTCAATAAATTACTAAACCTAAGTTTTGACCCATATTCAATATTAAGGATACTTTAACAATTATTGTGCAAAACACAATAGCAACAAAGAATGGTTAAAAATTATTAAATACCTCAATTCCCTACTTCGTTTAGCTCTTCAAGTGCGAAGCCTCTAGCATGAATCACACCGAAGCTATCCCAATGGCTTGTGTCTCCTTTTCTTTTTGAAGAAGCTTAAACCCTCTCTTGGTTGCCCAAATGTTTTGTTCTTGCTTGAGACCTTTAGGGATTTGATTCCCACACACACTCCTTCACAAGGATTTAGAGGTAGAGTTTATAGTTGAAGAATTCTTCTTCAAAAATAAACTCCCTCTCACTAAATAGTGTGTAGATTTTAACTTTCTCTCTCTAACTCTTAGAGAATTTCTCACTCTAGTTCTTTGAAGAAGAAGATAATAGTGTAAGTTCAAATCTTGTGTTAGGCAAAAATATGATGAACCTCTACTTATATAGCCATGCTCTTCCAAACAAACTTCTTTAAATTAAAGAAGAGTTTGTGAAGATGATGACATTTTGTGCTAACAACCTTTGACTTAGTTGACTAAATTATTAGTCAATAAATCAACTTGATTAGCATAAGTTATTAGTAGGAATCACTTTAGTCAATAATTAATTACATCTCATGTAAATTAATTTACCCCAGTCCATATCAATTTAATCATGTCCATTTCTATCTCATACAAACTATGACATAATTGAATAAATCCCACTATAAATTAGACTCAAGACATGCTAGCATCTTTGTAAATTTAATTACAACTCTAACCCAATAAAAGTTAATAATTAATTAAACTCTTTAATCAATTATTAAAATGGTTATAAACCAAGCCCTGGAAAATGCTTTATGGTGTGTGACTTACTACGTTCATGTTCTAATTAGCAATGGGATAAAAAAAAACTCTTCTCTTCACACCAATTATGTAATCCATAGTTCATACTTAGTCCCATAAGTCATGAGTGACGTCTAGCATAACATGTCACGACTATCTAATTAGAAATGAATGTCGGTCATTATATCATTGACATTTCATGGACCTCTTGATTATAATTACCATGCACTTGAATCCCTTCGTTACGGATTTTCGATCTTAGATAGGGTCATGGAATAGTCAAATCCTATATGTTAGATCATATAACTTCTATCTGGTTCTATTTCTTGATAAACCGATTCCTACTAGAAACTCTTTCTAGTGAATATTTACTACCTTGGCCAAGGATTTGTGAATTAAGAACAACCGAAAATCTTAGGATTCCATCTTTATTTATCCAAGTTAATGAATTCTTTCTTGGAGATCACTTATCTCAACATACCACTAATTATGGCCACCACATTCCATATACCAATACTTGATTAAAATCATTATGTAAGAAGTAACAAACCATAGCCACCAATATGTTAGTTAACATGTCACCTCAAGTCTAAGGGTTATATGCACAATTACAATCTAGATTATGAGACATTGACTAGTGAATAAAATCCATGTGTCTATCATCTAATGTCACTATTTGATTTACTCATCTTATGTGTGTTCACGTGTTGTCACGACATCACATGTTTGTAGTACAAGACTCACTACCTCCATAACAACAGGTATCTCATACTTGTCATGGATGACAACAGATGTGACAGTCTTTCCGGATTAATTACGCTCCTACCAATAATCCTATGACCATGAACTTACTTTAAAGTCTATGACAAAAAGAATTTGTCTCTAAATTCCTAAACTCTTTGAGAATAGATTCTCTTACATAGAACTTAAGGGACATATATATGTAATGCAATAAAATGAAAACGATCATTAAATGAATATATATATATATAGCCATTAATGAATTAAGATTATAAATATATACATAAAATACAGGCTCAAGGGCATACAACTCTAACAAAGAGTTCCCTGAACCGTCATTATTTGGATGTTTCTACATTTGAATTCTTTAATTTATTTGATTTATTGGTACAGTAATAGAATAACTCATATAATATGTGAAACGAAATAACTTCATTGAAATTCCATAATTATGGATACATATTTCATAGGCCTCTAAGACTCTGTGGGTGCATTGGGTCATCCAACTAGGTTAGCACCGCCTTAGCATCCTCATCCTTTGTCCTGGACTTACATAAGTAAATATTTACATAAAGACTAGAATTGAAAAGGGTAATAGGACAACAATTAAAATACAACAATAGAAATTAGACAATTATAGGTTTAAAGATAATCTTTCTTCAGATTATCTACATTTTATGAATGTGGGAGATTTTTTTCCTTAGAATCCTCTAATTGGTAAGCTCTTATCTTCAAAACTCTTCTTACTTTATATGGGCATTCCCAATTGGATTGCAGTTTTCCTAATTCTGCATTCCTTCACACTAGCTCAATCTTTCTCAAGATGAGATCTCCTTCTTAAGGTTCGAACAATCCTTTGTGTCATGACCTTGATCTTTATAAAACTCGTAGTACTTGTTGCTGTCACATTTGTCTCATGAGGAACTACTCATCTTTTCCGACCATTGAACACTTTCTCCACTCATCTTTATCCATATTAATAAGTTAGATTGGGAGGTAGTGAGTCGGGTAAAGGTTTTATTTTTGTACACACTATAACTTTGGCTATAATTTTCCTTCATAAGTTCTATGAATATTCCTAGATTTACTTCCAGGCTCAACCTTCTCCACCTCTAGTCATGAATTTCTTTCATCTAACCCTTCTTCCAATCAGATCTGGGCTCGAGCTATCCCCATCACTTCCTCCAAGGAGTCTGGTTCAACTTTCAAAAGCTTTTGTTGTAATCCCTTACTAATTGTATTGTTCAGAAGGGAGGAGTAGGCTATGGAGTATTGCAAGTCATCCACCATGTTTACCTCCTTGTTGAACTTCTCAATATAATTTCTCAGGCTTTATCTAGGTTTCTGACTCACCTCTATCAAATCTGTGGAAATTTTTGTTTGTTCCATAGATGCTATGAATCTGGCTTGGAAAACTTTGGATAATTTCTTAAAGTTTTTGATGGAGTTGGGCTTAAGAGACATGTACCATTTTTAGGCTACTCCCTTAAGAATCACGAGGAATAGCTAACACAAGACATGGTCCTTGTAAGTTTGGGCATTGATCTTCATGTGAAACTTATTCACATGGTTCATGGGGCATGTTGTTCCATTGAAATGGTCAAAGTGAGCTGGAATTTTAAAATAGAGTGTCTGAGTGCTGTGACCGAAATCACACAACTTTCCCTTGATCCCTATTCTAGTTATCACCTTCTTCACTTGCTTGTCAATGTCATTAGCATGTCTAACCGGAGTTTCTCCTTTTGAACTCAAAGTCTCATCGGAATTGATCTCCACCAATGTCTTTTCTTTGTTCGGGCACTGGCACTTCTCACTGGATTTTTTTCTCTAGGAGCTCAAGATCGAGCGACCTCTTTCCTTCGCTTCCATTGGAATTACCATCTCGAGAGGAGGTAGTTCAGAAGCTTGGCTCAACATATGCCTTAGGTTACCCATATGCCGTCTCATATCATTATAGGCATCAAATATCTGTTGCAATGTGACTAGGTTATTTAGTTAGGACAATTGATTTATCGTCGGAGCTTGCCGTCCTTAAAGAGGGTTGGCTGGTTGACACTGGGCTTCGACAGCTTGGTGGTAAGGGCCTCATGCCCC
>CAOJBK010756761.1:0-10411 GCA_948294925.1 Codiaeum variegatum | reverse complement strand
AGTAATGTTGTTAACTTCAACAAGGATGTTGTTGTAGCCTTTGTCCCAAGCCAATTGGAGACCGAGCACCAAGCCCCATAACTCAGCCTTGATGATAGAACAAGAGCCAAGATTTGTTACAAATCCCTCACACCAATCTCCATTTTCATCTTTGGTAATGCCACCGGCAGAAGCACAGTCTCCGGGTTTCAAAAGAGAACCATCTGTGTTTAAATTTTTCCAGCCAATAGGAGAAAAATTCCAAGTAATTAAGGACCATTGTTTACTCATGGCATCTGCCATAGGCGACTGCCTGTGTATGGTTCTAATTCAACAGCATAAGTTAAAATGGAATTCACCGGATTGAAAGGAGAGACAATTATCATCAAATATTCAGTGATTTCTCCAATTCCAGACGAACCAACAACTTATCGCAAATATGGATCTCCATTTAATTCTTGAGGAGTGATTATTTGTGTTTTCCAAATTCCAAATAAACCATTCCTAAAAATTCAATGACCAAAACAAACCCAAATTTGTAATATTTACAATAAGAGAGTTCCAAATGTTGGTAGTGAGGATGCAATTCCTCAACACATGAAGAATAGTTTCTTCATGAATCAGACAAGAAGAGTAGAAAAGGTTGGAAGCAAGGTGGCATCTATTCCTTTCCCAATTAGTTAGAAGACAATGGTGTATAGAGAGCCAGAGAAAAGCTTGAATTCTTTGCGGACCTTCCCACTTCCAAATAAAATCCCATTTCCTATTCAAAGAAAATGATCTATCATTAGTTACACAAAAATAAGTTGATTTTACCTAAAACTTACCGCTTGGGGAGAGGCCCCAATTGATGCAATCCTCTCCAGCTTCTTCAATTGGCATCAAAATTGCATCAAGCTTAAGAAGGTACTAATTCAAAAGTAAATTGTTTAAAATGTTCCAATTCCAGCAACCTTCGTTAGTCTTATAATCTACAACAGGAAGACTGATGATATCCTTAGTAATGGGAGCTACGATAAGAGCACGAAGGGGTTTGTTATCCAGCCAAAAATCATTCCAGAATTGGACATGATTCCCACTCCCTATAGGTCATAGAACTCCAACAAGAACCCAATGTCAGACTCTACGAATGCCTCTTTAAAGGCTAGAAGAGTTACAATTCTTAAAATGTGTTGGAACAATCACATTACCCAATCCATATTTGGACCTAATATTTCTCGCCCAAAGCTTATTTTTATTATTTATGATATTCCTAGCCACTTTCAATAAATAAGCATCATTCGCTTCTTTGAGGTTCCTTAAACCCATCTCATTGCAACTCTTAGGTTGACACATAGTGTTCCAACTGATAAGGGGTATAGCTTTGGTTTCTTAAGAATCACAATTTGCATAGCATATCCTAGAATGGCCAAAAGGATGGATTAAACAAGGGTAATACGACCAGCAAAGAAAGGGTGCTTAGCTTGACAACTCTTAAGTTTTTTCCTAACTTTATCAATAAGGTGTTGATAGTTCTTCTTTTTCATTCTCCCATGAATAAGAGAAACACCAAGGTTGTTGGTCAATTTAAAACCACTCATGGAGCTAGCTCCCCCTTCTTAGAGTTAGAAACATTAGTGGAGAAAAGTAACAAAGATTTGGTCATACTAAACTTTTGGCCTAAGGAATGACAAAAGCTAATGAGAGCATCTTTAATACCTAAGAGGTTAGACTGACTCGCTTTAGCAAAAATAACTAAATCTTCTGCAAATAAAAAATGAGAAAGAGAGGGACCATTTCTACTTAACTTAATAAGCTTCTAAGCTCCTTTCTCAATCGCATCATTGATACCATGAATAAAGAGATAAGGGGAGAGATGGCATCCCTGTTTAATGCCCCTCTCAGATAGAAAAGGATAAAAAATGTTACCATTCCAATTAATCTGAAATATATAAGAATTAATAACTTTCACCAGGAGATCAAGAATACCAGTTGCTCTCAAAGTGTCAATGATTAAATTCCAATGAAGTTTATCATACACTTTTTCTAGGTCCACCTTAGTAGCCAGCATCCCCTTACTATTCATTTTATTATTCATAGAGTGAATTGCCCCTTGAACGATAATAATGTTATTGGTAATGTTTTTACCAGTGATAAAGCTAGTTTGATTCTCACTAAATAATTTGTCCATCACCTGTTTCATAAAATTAACAATAATTTTGGAGATGATCTTGTAGACAACACTACAAAGACTAATGGGTCTAAACTGAGCAATAGAGTCTTGTTTTTCCACTTTCAGAATAAGGACCATATTAGTTTTGTAAAGGTTCATATCTAAACTCCCAGAATAAAAAATCTTTTGCATTGTATCATAAATATGGTGACCACCAACACTCTTTTGCTTCTAAAAAAATAAAGCGTTGAAACCACATCCTCCTACTGCTTTAAGAGGATCCATCTCGAAAAGGGCTTTCTTGACTTCCTCTAAAGTAATTCTTTTCGAAAGATGAGTCAGTTCATTTTCAAAAAGAAGGGGGAATTTGCCTTTGACATTGTAATCCAAAGGATCAGTCTCATCGATAGAAACAAATGCCTTATAAAAATCCACATCCATAGATTTAAGATTTTCATGATCAGTCTCTTACTTTCAAGTAGTAGATTTAAGAGCTTTCACCTTGTTTCTTTTCCTTTCAGCCGTTGTAGAAGTATGGAAGAAAGCCACATTTCTATCTTCTTATTGAAGCCAGCTGACCTTTGCTTCAAAAGCAACTCTTAATGAGTAAGGATATCTTCATATTCTCATTGAAGCTCTTATTCCTTTTTAACAAATCTTGGGAGAATCAATTTTCTAAGTTTTTTGGATATAAAAAATTCTATGAATAACCTGATTCTTCCTTATTTCTACATAACCAAACACTTCTTTGTTCTAGCAATTTAAATTCTTAGCCAAGTCATGAAGGGAGGCAATAATATTTCAAGAATAATACCAATTGCCCTTCACAAAATTTTTAAAATCAAGGTGCAAGACCTAATGGGCTAAGAAATGAAAGGTTCTATTGATTACATGTTCAGTGTTGTTATGAAAGTTATGGAAAAGAATGGGACGGTGATCAGAAGCTATTTTCAAAAAATGATGAACAATAGCTCCATGATTGGGAGTATACCAAATGTCATTGCAAACCATATGGTCAAGCCTTTCTATAAGCATTCCCCTACTCCAAGTAAACTTTGGTATATGGAAATTGAGATCAAGAATCAAGTTATCATTGAACTAGTTGGAGAAATCTTTATATGAAAGAGAATTCTTGTTGCTGCCTCCTTTCCTTTCATTGGCATATAAGATGGAGTTGAAATCCCCTGCAAAGATAATAGGAGAATTAGAATTATTGCATATGATATCCGCCAGAGATGCTTTCTTACTTAGAGATTAGGGCTTCCATGAATGGCAACAATATTAAAATTACTGATAGTTCAGTTAGGCGTCTAAGAGGGGGTTAATTAGATTACTTTAAAGTTTTCTCACTTTTTCTTTTTGATTTCTAATCTTTATTTTAAGTGATGAGATGAATGAAAACAATTTTACTCCATGAAATATCAAATGATCACTTTAAGTTCAAATCTAGGATGTTAGATTCAATTGCAACTAAGATGCAACTGAAGCTAACTACATTTGCTGTCTAACTATGTTTAAAAGCATATTGTAGATATCATAAGCAATCTGCCAGTCATGCTATTAGAAGCCAACACAACTAAACATTTCAACTTAATGCTTTTTCTGGTTTAAATATAATACTTGATGTACAAAAGCTATTTGGTGAAAAGATTGTTGCAAAATATATTTTTAGATGAGGGATAATATAATGTGAAATGATGTATTAAATGCATAAAGAGGCACAATGATTTTAACCCAGTTCAATACTAAGACCTATATCCAGTCCTTAAGGATCACACTTTAAGATTTTCACTAAAACACCTCTATTTCAACTGGTTAGAGAACACCCTTTTACAACACTTAGATGCTATCCATATAAGGATACATTCCTCACCTAAGTCACTCAGACCTTCATTAGGCATCTGAACAACTTCTTATCTATATCAAGGATATATAATCCTCACAGTCTATTATCAGAGGCATTTGTGACTCTCTCAGACTCAACCTTAAGGCTCAATAGCCACTAAATGGAGAACAAAATTACAGATTTGAAGATTTAGAAAATAAAGTGAAAAATTCAAATTCCTATGTGGATCAACTTAAGTGCTAATGGAATTTGCATGTGAAAAGAATTTTTGTTTGATATCAAATTTAAGAAGATGTACAAAAATGATTAAACAAATTTGAGATGGAGTAAATGCATGAAAATTATATTCAAATGATGATTAAGAAGTAAATGCTTCAAGAGACACAAAGAATTTAGAAATTTAAATTCTTCTCTTGAATTTTCAGATTTTAAAAGCTTCTTCTCAAAACATCAATACATCAACCAACCTTCTTAAATGTAAGATGGTGAGTATTTATAAAGGTTGAAGATGAAAAAGGTTTTTGAGAGGGAAAATTTGAATTTCAGAAAAGAGAATTAATAAAATAAGCTTGTATTAGTCAATAACTCTTTTACTTAGAAAAATGTGTCTGATAACTTCTGACCTAACATTAGACAGATTGGTGACTGAAAGACAAACTTGTCAGATGAACACTAGAATAACAGGAAAATCCTTAAATGCTTCTGACAAGTAACTGTTAGATCCAATACTAAGAAGAATGATGTGAAAGGTTATTTTGTGCTATCAGATGTAGAGTGACAAATACTTTTTGCTTCTAAAAGTTTGTTTTTGTCCAAATGGAATTTTATATAAAGATCACGTGAAAAATGATATGCAAGTTTAAGTGTGATCCATTTGACAATAAGACTAAATAAAATTCTTATGATCTAAACTACCTAGAATTAAGCACTTCTTGACTTTAGACCCTTCTAGTATTGTTAGATGCACTGGCTTCTGGACGTCTTTAGATGGCATTCCATCTAATGCAACATGCAAATACCACTAAACACACAACAAGTCTAAAGTGTTATAGTTTTGTTATCATTAAAATTGGATTGCTAAACCAATAGGCTAATAATCTCCCCATTTTTTATAATGACAAAACTTATGCAATAATTTACACAACAAGTTAGATTCATATAAGAAGGTAGGCAGTCATGCAAAAAGCATATCATAGGAAAATATAATTCATTCATTTTAAACACCTAAAAATTTTCAAGTAAGCACATCTTGGCTCCCCCGTGAGACCATGCACCTATTGCCTACTATTCAAATCCTAAGACTATAGCTACATCCTAATCAATAAAGTAGCAAGGCAAATAGAAAGTTCTAGATAACTACAACACACAAACACATAAGTTTTTCTCCCCCTTTTTGTCAACAACAAAAATGGGAAAAAGAACAATATTCCACAAATAGAAATCAAAAAGAAAATTATTTAAAATTCAAGAGCAGAAAATAAAAAGCAAACATAAAGACAACCATATTTAGAAGCAAAGGCTTCTAATCATCCCTTTATCTTCAAGTTTGAATGGATGGATTTCTTTTTCTTTGGATCCTTCTAAGTGATGGTGGTGGCTAAGGTACTCTGTGTGGTACTAGCTAGAGATTTGGCCCTAGGTTATAATTACTTGACATCTGCAGCTACATCTAACATATACTTTCAGACGCTTTCTAGATTAGTCTTGGTGGCCACTTACACAATCATAACATGCTCCTTAAGGCTTGTTATCTTCATAATAAGCTCCTCTTGGACTTGTTGGACTTTACCATATAGTCTCTCATCAAGATTCTCCAAGTCCTTACCAAATGAAGCTTGAATCTTTTGGAATTCTTCAAGCACTGCTTGTTTTGAAGCCTTCAATTCTGAAATAAGCTCACCAAAGTTAGTAGATGGATTGGCTTCTGACCTTTTCTCTTCCTATGGCTCTACTTCTAAAGAGCTATCATAATGTCTTCTAATCTCACCAAAGGACTCATCTTCATTTTCCTCATCAGCTGAGTGAGTAGATGTATCATTTTCTCCTTTCATTATAGAATCACCCAGGTTTTGGATGTCCATCATGTTAACATAAACATTTTCATTTAGGTCAATAGAAGGGTTAACAGTAGAGTATCCTAACTTGCTAGACTCTGCTACCTCTGTCGGGTTAGGAACCTCTTTATGATCACATTCTCCTCAACTTCCTTCAATGATTACATTAGAATTTTCCTATCATCATCACTCTCTGATTCACTATATTCATGCTTCACAATTTGTTTTCCTTTCTTAGAAATTTGTTTACCTTTCACTGTTTGGTCTTCACTTGTCTCAACTACAACCTTATCCTTAGTTTCCTTAGAAAATCCTCCCCTATACTTGATGTTTTTCAAGGTATTCTTACCTAGGTAATCTTATTGCCTAAGGGATGAAGGATTTTGAATATCTAATCCATAATGGTTGAAAATTTTAATCAATTGAATAGCATAAGGCATCTTTCTAGAGGATTTTACACTAGCCATGGTGTTCAAGGTATAATAAGGCAAATTAAAGGGTTTCATCTTCATCACATGCCACATAATACATGCATCATCATTAGTCACATAATCATAACTACCTCCCCTAGGATAAATGATATGGCATATAATCTTATGAACCATTCTCCCATTTAATTTGATATGGGTGTATTTTTATGTGTTTTCCCCTATATACGAGTTAGTTTTTATCCAAAAATTACATTAGTTTTTATCCAAAAATTACATTTAATTTGTTTGTTTACTGTTATTTAATGAAAATCAAGAATCCATAAAAAAATGATATTTTTAAAATGAAAGATTCCTAGGGTTGAGTTGCACGCACGGGGCGTGCCGAAGGCCAAAAGTGCCATGCAAACATGTTAGGCCTGTATTGCCAGTGATATGATTTTTGCCATCCATATGGGGCCATGCCAAACCCCAAACAGGTCGTACAAAACCTTTTGGGTTGTGCATCTTTCTGGAATGACTGATTTAGAGATGGATTCTCTGGTTTTTGGGGTTTTGACTCAATTTCTTCATAGATTTCATCTTATATTCATAGATTTCTTTGTTTTTCATTAAAATTTGGCTTGTAAACAATGTTTAAGTTGAAATTCATCAAGGGTATTGAGAATTTCTGCAATTCTCTTGAGGTTTATTTTCTTAACTCTTCTATTTGAATTTTCTTTGGGTAATCCTTGTGTTAAGAGAATAATCATGTTTCTATTGAATTTCATTATTAATTTGTTGAGTTATAAAACAATCACGAGCTAAATTCTCCATTGTCTAGAGATTGAGCATGAAGTAGTATTGATATGAATAATAGTGATTGGGCTCTTTGATATTGCTAAACTTTTGCTTAATTGAATTGATTTAATTATTATAACGATTGTTTGATCACTAATTTATTTGAATAAGGGTTTGGATGATGGAGCGAGAATGGAAATTTGAACTTGGAACCCATTCAATTGAGATTCTATAATGAATTAGAAATATAAGTTCTAGGATTAAATCCATTGATTGCCCCTAAATCAAAATATGCACCTCCTATTCCTTTCCCACACGTTTGATGCAGAGATAGATGAACACCCAACTAAGAAAGCTCCTAACTCTTTTTACTCAATTACATATAAATTTGCCTTTGGTCAAGTCTTTGATGCAGATGCCAAAGTATGTGAAAACTTTGAAGGAGCTACTTGAGAAGAAAGAGAAGTTGGAGGAGGTGTCTATGATGCAGCTATTGGAGGAGAGCTCGTGCAACCATACTAAGCTACCTCAAAAGCTTAAAGATCCAGGGAGTTTTACTATTATTTGCCTTGTAGGAAGTTAAAATATTAAAAAAGCATTGGCTGATTTAGGGACAAGTATTAATGTAATGCTAGTAAAAGTTTTAAAGGCCTTAGGTTTAGGAGAACCTAAACCAACACATCTCATAATTGAATTAGATGATAAATCAATTATTCACCTTAAGGAGGTAGTTGAATATGTGTTGGTTAAGGTTGGAAAATTTATCTTTCTCGTTGATTTTGTGGTGGTCAAGATGGATGAAAGTGTCAAGAACTCATTCATTTTAGGGAGATCATTTCTAGCAACTGCTAGAGCCATCATAGATGTCTATAAGGGAAAATTACCCCTAAGATTGGGTAATGATCATATTATTTTTCAACTACTGAAAACACATACACACATTGTTGCACATGAAGAAATTAAATTATGAGAAACCATTATTGACCCTGAACCATTTAATGATGAAATGGATATGGTTAATAGTGTTTCTTTGGAGTGTTTTATGGTGAAGAAAAATATTGAGCCTAAACTTCAAGCTGAAATTTTGCCTTTGACTATGGTCGAGAATGAAACGGCTTAAGAGTTGGTGCATACCAAAAATTGAAGGTAAGAATGAATACCAACACAAAGGTAAGCTAAAAATAGGCAAGAAAGATAAGAAAAAGAGAAAAATTTTAAATGCAAAGGGTAATCTTTTATGGTTACCCAAGTTTGTTGTTGAGTCTTGCTTAAAAAGTTTGAGGCACTGTTTGAATGGAACCCCAAAAAAGTCCAGTTCTGAAATTTGTAATTTTGGTTCCATCATAAGAGGTTTAACTCTTTTGAGGCAGGTTAATCCTACCTCAACGTCCAACTATGATGACATTAAAGAAGCATTGAGTGGGAGGCAATCCACCGTTTAGATTATTTTCTTTTCTATTTTTGTGTGTTTGCTTTTATTTTTATGGATGACTATATGACCATAACATTTTGTTTTTTGAGCTTTTATTTTGAATGGTACTATAGTGGTATTGTCACGCTCATCCATGGAGCCCTTTTGCCAAAGAAACAATCAATTCAGGCTAACTGACAGAGTTCTAACAATTACTAAAACTCAAGGAAAGAAACAAAAGAATAACATCCAATAAAAATAAATGTATGCCCGAACGAATAGCAAAGTCGGGTCATACTAGCAGCAAAAGATCCAACTGAAAATATCTCCAGAAGCGGAAAAAAACTCGAACTGGCTACAGAAGACTATTGATATGAAAATCAAACAATAGACAGAGAAAACATAGGTTGAGCTAAAGCTCAGTGAATGATAATTACAGTACACAACGAGATAGGAACAAGCAGACACACGAATAATTTAATAATTTGTTAACTACTTAAACGTGTTAAATCAGCAAAATTTGTATCAAAATTAAATAAATAAAAATAGTAAATAAATAATTTAATTAATGAAAACATAAAATTCGGTACCGTACAACTGAGTGGTGATACTCCACACCACCAAAGGCCAGAAAAAGGTAAGTGTGCTATCATAACAGAATATATTGACATTTCAATGCAAGTCAACAATGATAAATGATGTGTGATAGTAACAATGCACCTAATAATGTGATGGTCCTCATGGCGGGGTCCAGACAACAGATATCATTACAGGATACATGTATCAGTTTAAAAATATCAAAACAGTACCAAATAAATCCAAACAAATTCAGCAGAGTAAAATAAAATAATCTGAATAATAAATTAAAACTTATACTGAAAATTTATCAAATCAGATAAAATCAAAAGTCAGAATTTAACTAATAAGATATTGCATAAAAAATAGATAGATTAAACACAGACTCTAAATGTTTGTTCCCTGAATCCTATAAGCTCTAATGCATAGAATTTTAATAATCAAAATTTTAAAGATAATTAAATTAAATAAAAATCACTTTAAATAACAAATCTTTATAAATCAAATTTAAATACCGAGTCTTAAAATATTTCGAAATAGAATTTAAAGCAACTTTTTTTATAATTATAGTCAAAATCAGTTTACATGCTAAGAAGACTAACAAAATAACACAAAACGTGTCGTGTACTATAATTACCACTCGTCTGGTAACAGATACAAATATGATCCAAGCAAACTGACAAGAAACTAGTCACTTAGTGAAGAGTGTCAACAAAATCGTCTTACACCTAGCAATAAAATAATGAATTTTGTAAGAATTATGCTACATGAAACATAAATATATATTGCTGAAGGGGGACCAACCCAATTTTAATAGAATTAATAAATTGCTAAATAAATTCTATCATTTTAAAATAATAATAATAATAATAATAATAATAATAATAATAATAATAAGCTTTTCTTCCCAATATATTAAATATAAAAGCTTAATAAATATTTAAAGTAGAGATATAAAATAGTATAAAATAACTCAGTTATAAATACTTAAGAAAATAAGGGGAAAAATAAATAAAAACTTACATATTGATATTTGATCAAAATTAAGTTTTTAAATTCAATAATTAAAATATCAAACCACAAAATAAAAGTCAAAATTTTATCTCCAACACTTCAAACAATTATTTTAATATCAAATAATTTTATCATGTATGAAATTGACACTATTCTAAACCTTTTTTTTTA
>CAOJBK010756278.1:0-11576 GCA_948294925.1 Codiaeum variegatum | reverse complement strand
GAATAAAAAGGGGTATGGTCTACAAAAAGTAGATATCTAGGGATTTGGAGTTGTTTGGGAGCCTACACAAAGAGCTAAGAGCCAAAACATGAATGTGAAATTTCGAGAAGTAAAAGCCTTAAAGCCTTAAACTAAAAACATGTATATGTTGTTCTCAAAAGAAAAAAAAAAACATGTATATGTATATAGGTGATGAACAAAACGATAACGAAATTGACAAAAACAAAAAACAAAACGATAACGATATTATAATATATAATATAAGCTGCAGACATTAAGTCGGAAATGTGGGTCATATTGCCTTGTGCCTTTGTCTGCTGTTGTGCTCTTCTCCCCAACTGTCAACCATTTTTTCTTTAAAAATAAAATAACCCTATTTCTTATGGGCATGTATATGGTAGTACGTATATGTATTATATATATGACACAAAATTATTTTTTGGAAATTTTTTTGGCTGATTGCTAAAATTTAAGATTTAGTATTTTCTGGGTATATTTGATTTTTTTTTTCTTTCTGATATGAATATTTTTTTAAAACAGTTTATAATTTTAAATAATAAAAACTCCTATTTTAAAGAACCAATAAAAAAAAAAAGTAGGTGAGGAGACCCATGTAGTCCATTTTGAAGGAAAGGAGGCAAGAGCAATCACCAGACTCGTGAAGATTAGCAAGAGCACGAGAATTGGGGCCGGAATAATCAAGGAATGGCATTGCTAACAAGCTCTCGTGCAGGTAATAATGCTATTGGACTCTACATTCTTCTTAATTACTCTGCTTTTATTTGTTCTTTTTTTTTTTTAGGCAAATCTGCTTTTATTTGTTTGTTTAAATGTATGTGTAAAAATGTGTACACGGACACATACATCTGAGTTTTATCTAGTTACATGATCATTTTTAAGTTTTCAACATCAATTCTTTTCTAAAATTTTAATTTTCTTATTGTTTGAAAAATATGAACTGGATATAGTATTCCAAAGGCTAGTTCTATTTTGGATCGATTATCCAAAGGCCGAAGCTAGGGGGTTGACCTTGGAGGCCATGACAAGTTCAAAGGAAAAAAAAAAGATAAGTTATTATTTAATCCCTAGATTTTAACTTAATTAACGTTTAGATCTCGTATTTGGCCAAACTTATTATTTAATCTCTCTATTTTAATTTTGTACTTAGTTTTGTATATTTTCATTAATTTTTTTTGTGAAACAGTTGTTAATATCACAAATCACATATCGAAAACTTACAAATCTACACATGGATATATAATGTTTAGGATTTCATATTTAATTATTTAGTTTTAACCTTTTAACAATGCATAAGCTAAAATATAAAGAGGTTCATTTCAGTTTTTACTCCGTAGTGGATTTCTTTAGATATTTCACTCAATAATGAGTTTGATTCTTTAGCTGTGTTGGCCTTTAGTTGTATCATCCAATCTATATCATAAAAATTTGTAAGTGTCAACTGGCTTTTAGTCATGCATGAGACAAAATATTATTACTCATTCACAAATTCTCACAAAGGCTAAAAGGAGGTAATACATATAGTTATAAAATAACTGATTGAGTTCATAGACTTAAAAAATTATGTCTCTAATAAGTTGTTTTATTAAAATAACTTAAGAGTTTGAGCTTAAAAAACTAATTAGGCAAAAAGAATTTTTTAAGTTTATGGCTTCACTTAATTATTTTACAACTATATGTATTGCATTAAGACACAAAATTAGTGACAAAAGGACTAAATTATTTGATAAAATTAAGATAGAAGGACTAAACAATAAGTTTAACCAAATATGAAAGATCTAAGTGTTAGTTAGGCTAAAACTTAGGGATTAAATAGTAATTTATAAAAAAATTATTTATAATTTTGAAGATTTTTCATTTATGTAAAACGTTTAAAGTAATTGAAATTTAACTTACCTAATTTCATTTATGTAAAACGTTTAAAGTAATTGAAATTTAACTTACCTAATTATGTGAATTTCTTTTTATTTTAAGAATTTTTATATAATATTTAAAATTATTTAGACTGTGTTATCATTTTATATAAAATTTTATTAGTGAAACCTAATCCAAGTCCATTTAAAGATTTGTTTATGTAAATTTTAAAATTATTGAAACTTCCCCACGATTTATTTAAATTTTAAAGTTACTAAGATTCAGTTCAATGTCTGTTATAAAAAAAAAATTCAGTCCAATGTTTTATTTACATTTTGAATCCACCACTAATAGATATTAATGGATGAGATAGATTTGTAAAGAGAAGTCTGAGATTGGAAGGACTTATAAATAGAAAACCTTGGCATAAGATTCAGGTATTTTCATTTAAATTTTCAGCATAAGACGAAGATGGAGATCATGCAATGCATTTAAGTTGGACTATCTGAACACCATAAGTATTTAATTACGCTTCAATCCAATTATTCAAAAAAAGAAGTCATAGTCATATTTATTATTAAGAAATTATATGTATTAATATTATTATAATTAATTTTTATTTGTAATTTCTTTTTATATTCATTATTATTGGTCAATAAAAATCTAAAGTCAAATGATAATAATTAATTAAAAATATTTTTATAAATAGATTAATTAATTATTCATTAAAAATTAAAACTGAACTATAATTTAAAATTAAAAAAAAATCAAACAAAACTATTTTATTGGAACGGAGATAATATTAATAAAAATAAATAGAATAAGTGTCCCACCCTAAAGAGGATCAACTTTAAAAAATAAAATTTCTCCTTACATTTGAAATCATCAAAAATAAAACTATTGTAAGGATGGATTTGAACACCATCATTAATACTGGTATTTTGAGAACCATATATAATTAGTTAAAGAATCTACAATTTCATTACATTCCCTACATATATAATTCGGGAGAACAATCAGTCCAAACAATACAATTGACTCCTGTCATTTATGCATTCTACTCAAATCAACTTATCCAAATGGGTCAGTTAAAGTACTCAACTTTACATGTACCTCGCTCCACTTTACAAAATGTTGATTACTATACAACTATACTAAGACTTGTTTATGAGAAATAGATAATCATGGTTCTCCCCCTTCTTCTCCAACTCCTTCAACCATTCCCCAAAACATTGATGTAGAAATCAATGCTCAGGAAGCAACCTTTCAAATTGACAAAAAACTTCTTCATGAAGGTTTTAACTCCAAAAATAATGAATAAAAGAAATATTGATTTTTCAAAAATTTTTTGGAAGTAAGAAATGAGATCCAATAAAAAATATTATGCCTTTTGTAATTTACATAAAATTCAAAGAAAGTTTTTTTATTGGTTTGAAATTTTTGCAAAAGAAAATAATATTGAATATCCTTTCAAATATTTTTTGAGTCATTCAAAATCTGTTAATCCTATTACCACTAGGAATAAACTCCTTGAGTGGAAGGTTGAAGGACATGTTATTCAGTCAGAACATCCACCACCTAGGAAACTTTTCTAAACTTTTCTTTCTCCATTGAGAAGGAGTGGAGATAGAAGCACTACCTTTATAAAAAGGTTCAAGATGATAATAATAATAGAAATATCCAGAACATGGTTTTACAAGGTAACTTCACTAATGCTCATTTACTAACCATACGAAAACAACTTACAAAAATAGAAACTCATCTACAAAAATCATTTATCTCACAATTCACTCCTATACTTGTTGAGGTCACTCCAAGACCAGTTGAGTCTACTTCTTTTGTCGATAAAAAACTCAAAAGTCCAATCTTCAAACTTTACCAAGTTTTCAATACTAGCTAAAAACAATTCCAAAATAACAAGAATGAATTTGTTCAGACTATTAGAGACCAACTTAGTAGGATTCCCCAAACTTCTCAAGTTGAATCCTCAAATCAGTTGTACCTGATTTGCCTCTGTCACAACTTGGTGTCGATGTCCTTGACCAAATTAAAGATACCTCTATGGATGAGGATATCTTGAAACAAACAAAGACATCCCAACTCAATAGGTTAACTTGGTAACACCCCTTTCATAGAATCACTGCTCCAAACATAGGTTTAGAAAATAAGCTACATGTCCTGATCCAATCTAGGTTTACTGCCTCATCCTTATATGAATGGAACATATATGGAATGTCAGAACAAAGCCTCCTAAGGTTGTTACAACAAATGACAATGGCAGTTAATGCTTACAAAACCCAAATTGGGACTAAAGGTTGAGCTATTGTTGAACTCCTTATAGTTGACTTCTCTGGTCAGCTTAAAGGATGGTAGGATTATCATCTTACCCTAGTCAATAACTAGATATCTTAAGCTCTATCCAACTGATGAGAATAGAGCCCACATCTTAGATGAAGTAGGAAATCCCTTAGAAGATACAATTTCGACACTCATCTTAATCATTTCCCTTCATTTTATAGGAGACCATTCACATCTTAAAGAAAAATTGCTGAATTCCTTAGTAACCTTAGGTGCAAAAAACTAAGTGATTTTCAATGGTACAAAATCACATTCCTTACAAGAATCATGCTTAGAGAAGATTCCAACCAACCATGTTGGAAAGAAAAGTTCCTAGAAGGATTTCCTAAAATCCTAAGAGAAAAAGTTAGGAATGTCATCAAACAAGCATTTGGTAACCAAATTCTTGATGATCAATTCACTTATGGAGAATTGATTAGTCTTTCTCAAAAGGAAGGACTTAGGATCTGCCAAGACTTGAAACTCCAAAAACATCTCAAATGGGAATTAAGAAAAACTAAACAAGAACTAGAAAGTTTTTGTAAGCAATTTTACTATAACTCCATTGAATCTAGATCCTATAGTGGCCAGTGAAAAACCAAACCATATAGGACATTCAAATCTTCTTGTTTTATAAATGTTTTAAGACAAATAACTTTAAGAAAATATTTGATTCAAATCACCATTTTCTTGTTAAATGATTTTCAATTAGTTACCATTGCATTATTTGACATAGGACCAGACCTCAATTATATATACTGAATATATTGATGAAGAGCTTATAACTGTAAACAAATCCAAACTCTACTTAGGTGCAAAAATAACTGCCTCTGTAGTAAATGGAGACATTGCTTTAAAAAATCAATTTACACTTCCAAAGAATATACAATTGTTAGTCATTTTGGGAATGCCTTTCATCAACATCGTCACCCCTCTAATGAAGGGATTTGTTTCAAAATGAAAAACTCAAAATATTTTTTCCCTTTTTAGAAAAGCCTAAAAAAAGAAATCTTAATTTCATCAAAGCAAATTCAATTTACAGTTTTGAGATCAAGGCTTTAATTAAGGGAAACAAACCCACTTAATGCATTTACATAAGAATGTGAATTTTCAAAGAATTCAAATCCAACTTCAAAACCTTTCTATCCAAGAACAGATAAAAAATTTTCATAACAAAATTGAAAAAGACATTTGTTCTTATCTCCCAAATGCTTTCTAGAGTAGAAAACTATGCATTGTTGACCTACCCTATGAAAAAGATTTTGATAAAAGACAAATTCCAACCAAAGCTAGACCTATCTAGATGAATGAAACCCTAAAGAAACATTGTAGGGAAGAAATTCAATATTTAGTGTTTAAAGGACTTGTTTCAAAATCCAGGTCACCTTGGTCTTGTGCAGCTTTCTATGATAACAAAAATAGTGAAATAGAGAGAGGAACTCCTAGGCTATTGATTAATTACAAACATTTTGAATAAAGTTTTGAAATGGATTCGCCATCCTATCCCAAACAAGAAATATTTACTCCAAAAACACCACTGCGCTTTTATATTTTCAAATTTTGATATGAAATCTAGATTTTGGAAAATTCAAATTCCTCTCAGGGATAGGTACAAAACTGCATTCATAGTTCCTTTTGGACAATATGAATGGAATTTTATGCCATTTGGCTTGAAAATGCTCATTCAGAATTCCAAAGAATTAGGAATGATACTTTTAACCCTTATTCCAACTTTTGCATTGTCTACGTAGATGATGTACTCATTTTTTTTCAAAATCAATTGATCAACACTTTAAACACCTACAAACGTTTTTCCAAATTGCAAAAAGAAATGGGTTAGTGGTTTTAAAAATGAAAATATCCCCATTTCAAACTCGTGTGAGGTTTTTGGGCTATTACATTACTCAAGGTACCAGTACACCGATTGAGAGATCCCTTGCTTTTGCATCAAAATTTCCAGACAAAACCCAACTACAAAGATTCTTAAGAAGTCTCAATTATGTTTTAGATTTCTTTCTAAACATTAATCATTTTGTAAAACCTTTGCATGATAGGTTAAGGAAAAATCATACTCCCTAGTCTAGCCAACATACTAGGATTGTTCAAGAAATCAAAAACAACTTTTAGAAATTCCTTGCTTGCATATAGCATACCCAAAGGCACCTAAAATTGTAGAAACAGATACTTCAGACTTAGCTTATAGGAGAATTCTGAAATAGGTAAAAAATGGGAAAGAATGTATTGTCTAGTATACATTTACACATTGGAATGATTGTCAAACAAATTATTCCACCATTAAAATAGAAATTCTTTCCATTGTTTTATGTATTACAAAATTTCAAGGTGATCTTTTGAACAAAAAATTTCTTTTACGAATTGATTGTAAATTTGCAAAAGAAGTTTTACAAAAAGATGTTCAAAATATTACACCAAACTAATTTTTTACTAGATGGCAAGCTATCCTTTCTATAATTGATTTTGATTTTGAATACCTAAAAAGAGATGCAAATTCAATTCCCAATTTTCTAACTCATGAATTTCTCCAAAACAGAACCCACTGATGCCTAAAAAAATGAAAGACAAAGGGAAATCTCCCCAAATTATAAAACCTCAAAGAACAAAACCTAGTGATGAAGTTGACAATCCAAGCATCTTGCCTTCATCATTAGAAACTATCAAATCCTTTGTGGATATTACAAAACAGTCAAAAGAAGAGTCTTTTGAAAAATAGGCCACATCTTCTAACAATCAAGTTGGGATTGAACAATATATAGAACATCTTACACAAAACTCGTCTGAACTGCTTCTAACATTACAAAAGGTAACCTGCAAATCCTCTCCCTTGACATCATCTACGATAAAAGAGAACAATAAAGGTAAATCTTCTACAAATGATTTTCAAAACATAGAGATTGTGAAATTTTCTCCTCAAAACCCATCTCAAGAAATTTCAAAACCAAATAATTCACAAATTGTTATATCACAAGAGAAAAATCTTTCAAAACAAAGTGAATATTTTGAAAAATATCATTTTCAAACAATACTAACCCTGGAAGAAGGATTTCAAGACCAAAACCCTTCCAAGGAAGTATTAAAAGTTTTTCCAAAAAATTGGTATTACAAACCCTGTGATCTTTCTAGAACCTAATCCTACTACTATGCCATTTTAGAAACTAATGGATCAGCTATCTACAAATATTTCAAAAAATATTCAACCTGCCACATTCAATCCTCCATCCTTCTGAATGGGGTAAAGATCTGAATTCATTCAAACCTTTCCCTGCTGATCTTTATTCCTAAGTACCACATTGCTTGTCTTACAGTTATTGGTGTTATCAGCAGGCCTTGTTAAATGCATTCTTTCTATAAAATGAAAAAAAGTATCCACTTTTGGCTATTTTATTTCAATATAACTACCCCAAATACAAAACTTCCTTACTGGTTTATCCAATGGTGAAACTATTTTGGGAATATTCCTAAAATACGTATACCATAAGTTAAATCTTGTTTTGATCTCTTCAAAAAACACTACAAATCTTTAAGAACTGACAAAAAATTCCCCTCTCTCTAATCTTCTCTACACAATTTTTCCTCCCTTGGGTTTGCAGCTAGTACTTTAGTTTCCACAACACCAAAGAAGGGCAATGTAATATTATCAGGTGATTCAAAGTAAAATGGTAAGAATCGCTCAAAAACAAAGTTAATACAAAAACTATCCAAAACTGGTTGATCAAGAATTGCCATATCTAGTGCCCATAAGAAGAAACAACCTTCATGGCACAAAAAGCAATTCTACTTCCTAAGATGGCGACAGTCAATAATGAAGAAGAATTACTCAAAATTCTTAATCAAGTACGAAATAGTATTATCAAGAATAAATATTCTTCTTCTAAAGTGGGTTCAATCAAAACAACTTCTTCTTTAAAAGCACCATCTTTAAGCTCAAGTTCAACTAACGATGTCATTAACTTGAGTGGTGATGAGAATGAAGATGACTATTGTGGTGTTTTACCTCCCATCAAAAGATAAAATACAACTCTAACTTTGCAAAACAGGTCCCACTATCACTTGCACAAAGGGTAGAAATACAAAATTTGCATATTTTAGCTTTGATTTTTATAAATAAATTTAATTGTAAATGATACATGTATTAAAGTTTATCTAACATCTAATAAAGTAGAGTTGTAAAAAAAAGTATAAAAATTTTCAAATAGTTATACTTGTGTATTGATCTTGTTAAAAATATTTTTATAGAAAAATGTAAAGATACAAAATCAAAGTACAGAGATTTTGGAGAAAGAAAAAGGGAGGTTATAAGCTAAAGATTATAAAGCATTTTTTATGTATCTAAAAACTTGTGTGTGTTCCTTCCTTTGATGATGTTGCCTTTTATAGATAAAGAGTTGTGGTAGTTTTGTAATATTCTAGTAAAGGGTGGAGTGTCAGATGCTTATTTCCTCCACTAAATGTTGAAAGGTTGGCACATCCAACTAAGTACCACAAGGAGATGCTTCTTTTCTGGCATAATTTTGAAAATTTGTTTATTGATGTGTCAAAAGAATAGGTGTTGCAGGTTTCACATGCAATTCCTGTTGATGTCTCCTGTTGATATTTTTTTGAAAATTTGTATACTTTTTTTTTTTTACAATTCTACCTTTGTTAGGTGGTAGATAATATTTATTACATGTATAACTTACAATTAAATTTATTTACAAAAATTAAAACTAAAATATACAAATTTCATATTTCTACCCTTTGTGCAATTGATAGTAGGACCTATTTTGTAGAGTTAAATTTGTATTTCACCTTTTGATGGAAGGTAAAACACCATAACAGTCATCTTTATTCTCATCACCACTCAAGTTGATGACATCTTTAGTTGAACTTAAGCTTAAAGAGGGTGCTTTTGAAGAAGAGGCTGCTTTGATTGAACCCACTTTAGAAGAAGAAGATTTATTCTCAATAATATTGTTTCGCACTTCATTGAGAATTTCGAGTAATTCTTCTTCATTATTGGTTGCCACCATCTTGGGAATTAGAAATATTTTTTGTGCCATGAAGGTTGTTTCTTCTTGTAGGCAATGGATATGAAAATTCTTAATCAACCAATTTTGGATAGTTTTTGTATTAACTTTGTTTCTAAGTGATTCCCACCATTTTACTTTAAATTGCCTGATAATATTACACTATTCCCTTCTTAGGTGTTGTGGAAACTGAAGTACCAGTTGTAAACCCAAGGGAGGAAAAATTTTATAGAGAAGATCAAGAGAGAAGGGAATTTTTTTTATCAGTGTTTGAAGGGTTGTAGTGTTTTTTGAAGAGATCAAAATAAGGTTTAACTTCTAGTATAAGTGTTTCAAGAATATTTCCAAAACAGTTCCACCATTGGATAAACCAATAACGAAGTTTTGTATTTAGGGTTGTTGTATTAAAATAAAATAGCCAATAGTGGCTACCTTTTTCATTTTGTAGAAAGAATGCATTAAAGCAAGCCTATTGATAATCCCAATAACTATAAAAGTGGCAATATGATACTTGGGAATAAAGATCAACAAGGAAAGGTTTGAATGAATTCAAATCTTTACCCCATTCATAAGGATGGAGGATTTTCTGAATGTGGTAGGTTGAATAAGCTGGAGTTATAAGGGTTTTAAATTTTTTTGAAATGTTTGAAGATAGCAGATTCAATAGTTTCCAAAATGGCTCGGTAGTAGGATTGGGTTCTATAAAGATCTCAGGGTTTGTAGTACCAATTTTTTAGAAAAACTTTTGATACTACCTTGGAAGGGTTTTAATCTTGAAATCCTTCTTCCATGGTCAGTATTATTTGAAAATGATATTTTTCAAAATATTCACTTTGTTTTGAAAGATGTTTCTCTTATGATGTAATAATTTGTGAAATATTTGGTTTTAAAATTTCTTGAGATAGGTTTTGAGGAGAAAATTTCATCATCTTTATGTTTTGTAAATCAGTTGCAGAAGATTTATTTTTATTGTTCTTTTTTGTCGTAGATGATGTCGAGGGAGAGGATTTTGAGGTTACCTTTTGTAAAGCCAAAAGCAATTTCGACGAGTTTTGTGTAAATTGTTCTATCCATTAATCAATGCCCAACTTCATTGTCAGAAGATATGGCCTGCTTTTTAGAAGGCTCTACTTTTGATTTTTTTTTAATATCCACAAAGGATTTGATAGGTGTTGATGACGAAGGTAGGATGCTTAGACTATCGACTTCATCACCAGGTTTTCTACTTTGAGGTTTTGTAATTTGGGGAGCTTTCCCATTGTCTTTCATTTTTCTGGGCTTCAGTGAGTTCTGTTTTGGAAAAATTCACGAGTTAGAAAATCAAGAATTGAATTTGTATCTCTTTTTATATATTCATTATCAAAATCAAATATAGAAAAGGACAGCTTTCTATCTAGCAAAAATTTGTTTTCATGCAATATTTTGAACATCTTTTTGTAAAACTTCTTTTGCAGATTTAGAGTCAATTCATGAAAGAAATTTTTTGTTCAAAATATCACTTTGAAATTTAGTAATACATACAACAATGGAAAGAATTTCTTTTTTAATGTTGGAATAATTTTTTTGACAATCAGTCCAATGTGCAAATGTATATTGTACTATACATTCTTTCCAATTTTGTACTTGTTTTAAAATTCCTTCATAACATAAGTCTGAAGCATCAATTTCTACAATTTTAAGTGCCTCTGGGTCTGCTATGTGCAAGCAAGGAATTCTTAAAACTTGTTTTTTTTTTTTAATTTCTTGAACAATCCTAGTATGCTGGCTAGGCCAGGGAGTAGGATTTTTCTTTAACCTATCATGCAAAGATTTTGCAAGAAGATTAATGTTTTGACAGAAATCTAGAACATAATTAAGACTTCTTAAGAACCTTTGCAATTGGATTTTGTTTGGAAATTTTGATGCAAAAGCAATGGATCTCTCAATTAATGTAATGGTACCTTGAGTAATATAATAACCCAAGAACCTCACACGAGTTTGAAAAAGGGATATTTTGGTTTTTAAAACCACTAACCCATTTCTTTTTGCAATTTGGAAAAAAAAAAGCTTGTAGGTGTTGGAAGTGTTGTTCAATTGATTTTGAAAACAATGAGTACATCATCTATGTAGACGGTGAAAAAATTGGAAAAATGATTAAAAATATCATTCATAATTCTTTTGAATTCTGAAGATGCATTTTCAAGTCAAATGGCATAACATTTCATTCATATTGTCCAAATGGAAATGTGAATCCAGTTTTGTACTTATCCCTGGGATGAATTTGAATTTTCCAAAATCCATATTTCATATCAAATATTGAAAATATGAAAGCATAGTGGAGTTTTTAGAGTAAATATTTTTTTT
>CAOJBK010755845.1:0-10255 GCA_948294925.1 Codiaeum variegatum | reverse complement strand
CACATATCATAAAATATAACACTCTATATGATTTATATATTTATTCTATACTACCATACCATACTATCACCTTACGCGATATATATATATATATATATATATATATATATATATATATATATATATTAGGATTACTTTTAATTATATACTTATCTATTTTTATTTTATTTTATTAAAGAATATAAAATGATATAATTTATAGAAAATACAAAAAAAAATTATAATCATCTCTTATAAATTTTATCATATATCGAATGATTTTGTTTATAGTGTTTTTTCATACGAATCTATTTTTAATATTTTTTTTTTAATTTTAAGTTATATATGTTTATAACTTTATAATTGTGTACTTAATATATAGTGTTTGAATATTCTGATAAATTTTGATATATTTAATTTTTTAGTATTTTATTTATATTTTTAATATATTTTATAATTAGTATTTTTTATTTATTAAGTATTAAAAACATATATTAAAAACAGTTATACAGTTAATGAGTTACCCGAGTGTTATCCGAAACCTGATAGATATGGGTATGGATTTGAAATTGATTATCCAAATAGGTATGAGTACGAGTATATGTAGACATATCACCCTTCGAGTATGGGTAAGAGTATTATACTACTCTACTCATACCCTACTTATTGTCATCTCTAATGCTATCGAGAGTTATCCCATATTGATTCGCGAGGAAATAAAAAACTTAATTAGTAGATTTTAGTCATTTTAATAGTAATAATATATAAAATTTCAATTATATATCGAGACGAGTTGAGCCTGAATATAGGACTATTCAAGCTCCAATCGATTTTCGAATAGTTCAAACTCAAGCTCGAATTCAAATAAAATTATGGAACTTGAGCATAATCAAGTCAAACTCGAGCTTAAATAAGCAATAGAATAATCGAATCAAATTGAATCAACATAATATCCAACTCAATTAAATTACTTAAATTTTTCAAAGGAACTCTAACTTGAATAAAACTCGGCTAGTTAAAGTAGTAAATATTAATATTATATAAAGAATAAAATCGCGAATATGAATAAGCTCTATTAGTCTTATAAGCCTATCAAATTAAGTAATAAAGAGTTCAGACTCGACTCGATTAGCTTCTCGAGCTCGACTCGACTTAAACCGAGTCAATTTCAAATTGATTCCGATCAACTCATAAGCACTCGCTTATGCCTCGTAATAATAGTCTGCCTCCCAATGATAAAATCTAATAAATTCTAACACCCATGAAGCGAGAACCAGCCATCAGGAAATCAGATTGAAAGTTGTAAAGGTGTGTATTTAAAAAATAAATAAATTAAAAAGAAAAAGCATATAAAGAGAAAGTGAAAAAACCATGCTTAGTGATGATTTTTCATGTGTCAACAATGTCCATGACACTTTCATCATTACTGCCCCTTAACACTTTTTTCCTTCTTTATTTTCTTTTATTATATATTCATACATAACATAAACAAAGTAAAAGAAACAATAAATGTTTTTATACTTGAAAATAACAATTGATTTGATAACTCTATTTGCCTTTGCTGCTCTGTTTTTAAATAGTACACACTTATCATATATCTGTAATGGCATTTTCACCAGAACCCATGCCTGAAAATCCCATTGATTTCCGAGCCCCGCCGCCATCTCCGATTGCTTCTGGTCGGAGATCTTCTGTAGCTAATGATGGTGTGCTTTCTGATTTTCTCGAGCACTCACTTCGAGTCCCTGATTTAATTCTCCCTGACAAAATCTTCCCAAAGCAAAAGATTTTTGAAATTCCCCCAACTATTGATTTTCAATCATTATTACATTCTACAGAATGTAGTAATCGGATTTTGGATTCTCTGACACGAATTGGATGCTTTCAATTGGTTAATTACGGAATCTCTAGTGATTTTACAAAATTGGTCCTGACTACGGCGGCTGAACTTTTCAGAGTGCCGCCGGAGAAAAAGAAAGCAGTGACAATGTCGCCGGAAAAGCCATACGGATTTGAGGAAATTCATGGAGAAGAGGAAAGTGAATTGAGTGAAGAGTTTGTTTGGTGTAGAGATAAGAATTTGAAGTTAGATTTGGAGGGAATTTGGCCATCTGGGTATTCAAATTTCAGGTAATTAAATTTTTGTTACATTTAAATTCTATATTAATTTCTTCACTAATTTTAAAATTCCAGATCAGAAAATGCTGATTGGGGGATGTATCAATTTTAAGAGTGTTTTTTTCATCAATTTGGATACTTCTTCAAATTGGTATAACAAAATGTGATTGATGTGGAAATTTTGTTTGAATTTTTTTTTTAGCAGTGAGAAAATGGAAAACTTTGCATGTAACATGGAAAAAGTAGGAGAGAAAATTGTGGAAATTTTCCAGGAAAATTCTGGGAGAAAGAAAATGAATGGGATTAGTGAGTTTACATTGCAAGGGCAAGATGTTGTTGGTTCATCAGTGTGCTATATTTACAAGCATATATCAAAAAAAGAGCAAACATCAAGCTCTTTATTAGGGTATGATGTGATAAGAATGCTAATAAGAGGGAGTGATTACTCACATGCATTGAGTATGCATATATGTGATGGTTGTTCAGAGTTTCATGTGTATTCAAAGAAAGGTTGGATTTCTTTCTGCCCAGATAAAGCTGCCATTATTGTCACTGTTGGAGATCAAATACAGGTACTTTAACATATATTAAATTGCTTAAGTTTTCAGGAAAATTGTATATGCAAGTTATATGGTGTTTAATTTAAAAGCAAGCAGTTCAATTCTTGCCTTTATTAGATTCTTAGTATGATAAAAGGGATGCCTTCTTTACAACTGTTATGGCAACAATAACTAGTTAAAAATTCATCATAATCAACAAAATTTGCCTTTAGTACCTTGAGTTATCATTTTGTTTTCTTTATGTCTAATGACAGCTAATTAATGGATAATTAACGTAATAAATTTGTGAAGAAAATGATGATTAATTTATGCTAATCATTTCATCTCTTTTTTTCTATTGATGTAAGAAGACTCCAAGCGGGGGCCAGTACAAGCATGTGTTGGGAAGGCCAATCTTCAAAGGAGAGGAAGATGAGGACTGTATTTCAATGGCTTTTCTGTACTCTCCTCCTCAAAGCTCCACCATCATAACCACATCACCAAAGGGAAAGACTATTTCCCTTGGCCAACAAATTATAGTGGTTGTAGTTTTTGCTCTTTTATACCACTTTTTACTTCTTGTTTATAACAAAATGTGATGATGTTAATATTTGTTTATTAATTAAACTATGAAAAAAAACAACAATATAATATTGACACTTTTTTTTTAATGTTGAGTTAAGGCAAAATTATTGTTGATAATATAGAAAAACTTAACACCATTGGATGAATTTATACTTTTTGCACTTTTTGTATCTTCAAAAAGATACATCTTTTCAGGTGGAAAAGAAAACAAAAATCAGAAACTTGAAGATCTTTCCAGTTATCAATCTATTGATAATGAATGCTATGATATATGATACGGGTCAGAATAAAAACGTAAAATTTCAAAATCTCAGGAAAGCGACCCTGAATAACATGAGACAAACTGAGCCCAAGTCCGATGTTCTTGAGAGGGGTCTTAAGTACATAATATGCTGAAGAGGCCCCAAAGTGTGGGCCCCACAAGATAAGTCCCTAGAGTAATATCCTTTGGATACATGTCAAATTCTCACTAGATGACCACTTTACTACACTAGTCACAGTTACATGTGGCATTCTCTCAAGCACGACTAGTGTCTACTTTGAAAATCTTATAAATACTATAAATATCTCATATTGGCACACATTCCAAGGTATGTTCAACTACTCTCAGAAATCCAAGAAATCCCAATCTGCTCCAAGGGCTCTTCAGAGCCTAAGGCATTGTAAAAACCTATTATTGACTTTAGTGTCGGAGGGTCGTTGCCAGGTTCAAGACCTAGCCCTCTAAGCTCACGTTTTCTAATCTGTGCAAGCTCATACAGTCCAAAGTAAGCCCAACTCAATCCATAACAAAGGAGATCAAAAGTTATTATATTATATGCCTATCAAATTAGTGTCGTTTGTGGAAAAGTTATTTAGAAGTTTTTCCTGATCTCCAATAGCTATTTTCTCTACTTTTTTTTAGGATAGTCACATCGACTTTCCTTTCTTGTTAAAAAACTTGCACTATTCAGAGATTCTAACCATGGAAGACCCTCAAAACAGCAGAAACAATAACACTGAAGCTTCACCGAGTCATCCCACTAGAAACAACACTCGTGAAACTCCAACCATAAATAACTCAACCGCCCTGACCTAGTAGCGTCTTTCAAAAATCTGGCCGATCTCTTAAGAAACTCATAAGCAAACACAAACCTTGCCACACCCCTACCTTAAGCCTCAACTAGTGCATCCCTAAATCTAATGCCCAAAATGCAAAACATTCTGGGTGCATTAACTCCTTTACTACAACTCTTATAGAATCAAAACCTTTTAAGGCAGCACACAAATGAGAATGTGTCGGTCGACCCAACCAAGACGACAAGAATCAGGTTATTCCAAATACCCAAAGGAGGGAGGGAGAATAAACTACAAGTATCAACAAGTAGGTTGAAGTCAGAGATAGGAGCTGTAGGAGGGAATCATGTTGACCCGACAAGTAAAAAGCCAAGAAGGGATGATGGGAGGCGAAGAGGAGAAGGTATACAGAATGATGAAGATGAGGGAAGTTTGGTAGATTCTATAGAATCTAGGCGTAAGGAAGGAGAAGGCAGGAGAAGAAGGATAAGTTGCTCTAGAAGAGAGCATAACAGGAGAAGAACTCATCATAGATCTTGGTCTCAAAGAAGAGAGCATGAGGCTATAAGCCATAATCCCTAGGATATGAGAGAGATGGTGAAGCAATGTATGAAATAGTGGGGGGGAGAAGGAAATCTAGAGATAGGGATTTAACATTATAATTAAAATCTTCATTCATTAGGAGAGTAGCGGAATACCAGAAGCCCATCAAGTTCAAGCCTCCTAACATCACCAAATACATAGGGTCCATGGACCCAAGAGCCCATATCTTGAACTATAAGCATGAGGTAGAGTTACAGATAAGAGATGACAAATAACTCTATAGCACTTTTAAAGGGTCATTGGATGGGGCAACTACTAAATTGTATGACAGCTTGAAGGAGGGAAGTGTGGAAAATTTCCAGCAATTGGTGTAAGGCTTTTATAAAGAAATTCGTAGGTAGTATTCCTATCGAAATGCAAACCCAAGCCTTGGAACTTGTTAAGTAAGGCTAGAATGAGTCAATTAGAGACTTCTTAGCCAGGTTCAATGTCGAAACCTTGAAGGTAGCTTGACTAGACAAAGTAAGAGTAGTTGAAGCCCTACAGAAATGTACTACACATACATTCTTTTTCAAGAAATTATCTAGAGACTCACCAAGTAGCCTCGAGGAGGCCATGATCATAACTCAAAAGTACATCAGGTAAGACGATGCCTTCCGAGTATGCCAATTTTCTTTAAAAGGAGGGGAGAAGAGAGGGATACCCCTTCGAAGAGAAGTAAGAAGAAGGAAGTTGGGGGAAGGACCAACTCCAAGAGCATAGCTCCTCAGCATAAGGAGAAGGAAAGGGAGCCTGCTAGGAGAACTTTCAAAGTAACAAAACTCACTCCCCTGAATGTAATACTTGAAGTTGTCTTTATAGCATTTCAAGACCAAGAAATATGGTAGAGGCTTAGACTAATAAGGAGAGATCCTGATAAGAGTAACAATTTAAAATTCTACAAATTCCATAACATCCATGGCCATACCACTGATACTTGCAGGCATTTGATGGAAGAGATAGAGTAGTTAATCAAGCAAGGATATTTGAAGAGGTTCGTAAGAGACGATAATGATCCCGAATCGTCAGTGGTAAATGATGGGACTGCTTGGGATGTTGCTTGTCTTATGAGGGGTGGGGGTGGGGGCTGAAGAAGAAGTTACAAGAAAAAATAAAGGCAAAGCAATTGATTGAAGTAAAGAAACCCCGAAGTTTGTGTTCTATAATGGCAAGAAACAATGGGTCGATGAGGAAGCGATGGAAGCATGAAGAAGAGCTAGCCCAATTTTTATCAAAGCAATTATCGCCAACTACAATATACAAAGAATCTTGATGGATAATGGGAGCCTAACCAACATGTTGTCCTTTGAGTTGTACCAGAAGATAGCGATAAAAGACAATGAGCTAAAAGAGCTAAAGAACCCGTCAAAACGTTGGACAAGACTGAAATACCCGTAGCAGGGTACATCAGACTACCCTTTACGATAGGCACATCTCCGAATAGTGTAACAGTGATGACCTCTTTCTAGTGGTGAAGATACCTATGTCTTACAATGTGTTGATGGGTAGACCTATGACCGAGATGCAGACACCAGTGTCTGAAGAGGTAGAGTGAAAGTTCCTTTACCAAACAAAAATGAAATTTGTGTATACAACACCCACAAGCAAGAGCCTAAAGTGGACTTCACTCGGAAGAGGAAGAGTATGATACACATCTAAATGGAAGAAGTATGTATGGTGCAAGAAGAAGCAAAGATAGAATAAAGCCAAAGAGCCCAACCAACGGGAAAGCTAGAATCGTTCCCAGTAGAGGAAGAAAGGTTGGAGAGATGTCTGAGAGTCAATGAAGAGTTAGTAGATAAAGTAGAAGCTAAAGAGTTTCTAATGAATCACGAAGGGACCTTCTCATGGGATTCCTCTAAGATGCTAGAGATAAGTCTAGAAGTAATAATCCATAAGCTGAATGTAAACCCATTCTTCAGACTGATCAAACAGAAGAAGAGATGCTTTAAGATAGAGAGGTAAGTGATGATTGATGAAGAGGTGAGCAAACTGATGGATGCTGGATTCATCAAAGAAGTGCAATACCTATAATGGCTAGCTAATGTGGTCTCAGTGAAGAAAGAAAATAGGAGTTATCCGATGTTTGTAGACATTATTGACCTTAACAAAGCTTGTTCAAAAGACTTTTATCCACTCCCAATGATCGACAAGCTAGTAGACTCAAGTGTTGGATACAAGTACGTTTCCTCACTTGATGCTAAGTAAGGCTATCACCAAATCAAAATGGATCCCAAAGATGAGGTGAAGACATCCTTCATTACAGAAAATGGAACCTACTACTATATGTTCATGCCCTTCGGACTCAAAAATGTCGGTGCAACTTATCAAAGATTGGTTGATAGGATCTTCAGAGATCGATTGGGGAGGAACCTAGAAGCCTATGTAGATGATGTGATAGTGAAGAATAGAAGCTTTGAAGAGAAAATTAGAGATTTGGGAGAAATCTTCAGGGTGATGGATTAGTACGGAATGAAGCTAAACCCAAAAAAGTGTGCCTTCTTCATTTAGGGAGGCATGCTCTTAGGTTATTAAGCAATAAGGGAATAAAGTTTAATCCAAACAAAGTGTAAGCTATCTTAGAAATGGCGACCCCAAAAAATGTGAAGGAAGTTCAAAATCTCACTTGAAGGCTAGTGGCTCTTAATAGGTTCATGTCAAAAGAGGCAAAAAAGTACCTTCCATTTTCAGAAGACCTAGGAAGAATGCAGCCTTTGAGTGGACCGAAGATTGTCAAAATGCCATTGAAGAACTTAAAGCTTACTTGAGCTTAGAGTAAGTGTTAAACAGGTCATTTCCAGGAGAAGAAGTACTCATCTACCTTTTAGCTTCGCCATATGCAGTCAGAGCAGTGTGAGTTTGAGAATAAGGAGGGATACAAAAGCCAATATACTATTTTAGCAAAATCCAGCAAGGGCCTGAACTCAATTATTCTCCCATTGAAATTTTGGCTTACTCTCTCCTTTGATCATCCAAAAAATTTAAGGTCTATCTCTAAGCTCATAAAGGGGTGGTGGTGACAAATAAACCCTCACAGAAAACCCTTCACAACCTAGAAACCTCTAAAAGAATATTGTGTCAGTCTGTAGAACTCAGACAATACACCTTGTAGTATCATCCTCGAGCGGCAATCAAAGCATAGGTGTTGCCTGATTTCATTTCAGAATGTTCATTCCTAGAGAAAAGTGAAGTGGAGGCCATGAGTCAAAGCAGTAAGGAAAAAACAAACCTAGAAGTTGTTTGAGAGCTCTATGTTGATGGAGCAAGAGCTCAGAATGCCAGAAAGATCAGGATTGTCCTGCAAAGCAGAACATGGGTTCTCCTAGAATACGCCCTGAAATTGGACTTCCCAATAACCAACAATACAACTGAATATAAAGCTTTAGTACAATGGCTTAAGTTGGATGACTTTCTTATAGTGGAAGAATTATGCATTTGTAGTGATTTGCAATTGGTACTGGGCCTTGTGGATGGAATATTTAAAGCAAGAAAAGAAGAAATGGTGAATAATCTGGCAGTAGTCAAAAGGCAGATTGAAAAAATGAAAGAGAAGGGAGTAAAGGTAGAATACAAAAAAGTTTCAAGGCTTCAGAATTGTCGAACGGACAACCTGAGCAAGCTAGCAACAACCACCCATTGGGATACACAGACAAGGTCTTCATAAGGTCCTTGACAAACCCCATAAGAGCCAAAAGGGAAGAGGTATTAGAGATTGAAGTAGAAGAACCATTCTAGATTGATCCAATCAGAGCTTACTTAAAGAAGGGGGAGTTACCACAAGATCCAAAGGAAGTAAAGAATGTCAAGATGCACAACGCTTATTTCTCCATTCACAACAATGCCTTATATAATAGGGCATATTCCCTTCCTTGGCTGAAATGTTTAAGGCCGAGTGAAGCACAATATGTTCTCTAAGAAATCCATGAAAGATCATATGGAATGCACATAAGAAGAAAAGCACTGGCAGCTAAAGCTCTCCAATAAGGCTACTATTGATCGACAATAAAGATGGATGCGAGATCTTTTGTGAAGAAATGCCCCTCGTGTTAGAAGTTTGCGAATTTGGTGAAAGTCCCAGGAATTGAACAAATCCCTATATATAGCTCTTGACCCTTCATCAAATGGAGGATAGACATTGTTGGCTCATTCCCGATGGCACCAGGGCAAAAGAAGTTCTTAGTGGTAATAGTTGAATACTTCACAAAGTAAGTCAAAGCTAAACCTCTAGCGACCATTCTTGATGAGGGATATAAGACCTGTTTTATAGGCAAAAGACATTCCTAAGGAGGCAAACATCCTTGATGAAGGATATAAGACCTACTTGATTGGTAAGGGAGGCAAACATCGTTGATGAAAGATATAAGACCTGCATGATAAGCAAAAGGCCTTCCTAAGGAGGCAAACATCCTTGACAAAAGATACTAAACTTGCCAACTTTAAGGCGCCCCATAGAAAGGCTTATAAACTAGCCTTGAAGAGGGGAGAGGGGTGGGGAACACATTAAAATAACCCAAGACACTAGGACCTTGGGCAAAGGTGAACACAGGATCCCTTGAAGGTTTCGAAGGACATCCAAAAGAAAAAGAACATTCCCTAAAATAAAGCCTTCGATAAAAAAAATAAACGAAGAAAAAGAAATTAAAAATCCTATAAGGGAATAAAGTAACTCATAAAATATATGAAAAACACATGAAATTAAGCTTTGAAGAACAAGCATTACAGAAAATTTGAGAGATAAACCAGAAAAAACCTTTACATTTCATTACGAAAGATTACATGAGTTATGTCAGATTGTACATGTAAAGGAATACGCAAAATGATACAAAAAAAATATTTACAAGGGAAGGGATTATTGTGAAGGATTAGTAGTCTATATAGACATCTATCAACACTTTTATTAACACTTCTTAAAAGAAAATTTCAAACACATTAATCATAAAATAAACAAAAATTTAAATAAAAGCAATACTAAAGTAGTGGGTTGCCTCCCACTGAGTGCTTCTTTAACGTCGTCTTAGCTGGACGTTAGGTGGAGTTTTCACCCCACCTCTTGTACCTCATCCAAAACTTCATGGCATTTACACTTTCCAAGTCCAAAACATGATAATTTAATCTCTCTATGAATTTTTGAATTCAAAAATTTTACACATGACTCTATAGTGGATTTAAGAAGTCTAGTCTTTATTTTCTTTTTCTTTTTCACTGGCTTGGGGACTTCCTTTTTCCCCTCAATCTCTTGGAGTTGCCAAACCTCCTTGAACTCAAATGTTTCTTCCCTATCAACATATAATTTTAATCTTTGTGCATTGACTTTAAATTCACCCTTCTCAGGATGACTTAATTCAACTGCCCCATAGGGAAACACTTCCTTTACAGTAAAAGGACCAGACCACCGG
>CAOJBK010755643.1:0-11647 GCA_948294925.1 Codiaeum variegatum | reverse complement strand
ACAATATAAATCAAAATCAATACTTGAATAAACCCTAGAAATTTATTGAGTGAAATAGTCAATAAATCCATACAAAACATCAAATACTCATCTAATCTAGGTATATTAGACAAGTTTAGTTCATAACAGCAAAGGAAAAATAAGAAATCAAAAGAGAAAGAAAATAAACCAAAGAATTCATGATGAACTTTAGCTTAATTCTTGAATTCCAATGATAATCTTGTTTAATCTCTCCTCTAATTGTGTTTCTCCACCTCTAATTGAGCTTTGATCTACAAAATCTTGGTTCTTGGTGGCTATGAGTGAACCTTGGACCTAAAAATCCAAGACAAGACAAGATCCCCAGGACAGAGCCTCTCACAGAGAGAGAGTCTCCAAGATAAAGCCTCCAAGGGAGAGAGCCTCTAAGACTGTGAGACTCTAATATAAATGATGTCCTTTTATATTTCTTTGAGGCTAATTAGGGTTTAAATAGGTGCAAGCACGAATTGGCCAAATTTTGCTAAGTTAGCATAAGTTAAATTGGTATCCATAATCAACCGTCTAACTTTCAAGCAAATTTTGGATATCTAGATGAAAAAATTAGACTTTGTAGTCTTCTTAAAAGTTGTACATATTTCTCTTAAATTTCCAAAGTTACCTAAATCACCTCAATTAGAGTTATTTAGCTCGAGTTATGCTAAAAATACCAAGACAGGGTCAAACTAGCCAGAATTTCACAGATTGGACAGTGAGCTCCCACGGGCTCCGCCACGGGCCATGGCCGGGACCATGGGAAGCTACTATTTCTCCATTTTTTTAGAATTTCTCTTAGTCTAGCTCACAGGCCATGACCCAGACTATAGGGCAGCCCCGAGACTTGATTTTTCGCTCTATTTTCGCGCATTTTCTTCGTCTTTCGAGCCCGAACCTTGAAGTAGTTCATCCGAGCTCTAAAATTCAAATTAATTACTTAGAAATGGCTGAAAACACTAGAACAAACACATTAAATTCAACTTAACAAGTAAAATCATCAAGAACATGAGAAAAAATAATGTATAATTTGCAAGTTATCATGTGCCTTTCCTAGAACCCTTTCGGGTCAAAGGAATGACCCCAATTTACTTCTCTATCATTTTTATTGCTTTCTTTTTATGATTTCCATCGATGATATTATTCCTGTTCATGCATCATAATTGACATGCTATATTTGTCTATTCATCATGAAAGTATGTCATGCATACACGAAAATTAATTTTTAACTAAAATCATATGAATTTCTTAATCCAAAATTGTTTAGAAATTGGAAAAATCATTTTCTAAATATTTTTATTAAATCACAAATCCTCAAACCCAACTATGCTTCATGACCTGCCTTTTCCAAATTAAATTGGGTAAAATATCATATTTTCCTAAATGGAGTTAAAAATGGGTTCTTGATCACTTAGAAAAATATATTTTATAAAGATTAAGTGGCAACTCAAACACCTTCATACGTGCACCCAATGAACTTACGTAGAGTGCACCAAAGTAAGAACTGCCAAAATCGTGATGCCATGAGCAATCTGATCCCACGCGGCCGGTTTTCTCGAGCCATAAACTCGATAGCGTACTAGCGACTGCCTAAGGTTCGGATAGGGCCACACAGCTGGTCACTCTACTAAGGACGTTTGAAACTGACAAAACTAAGTAGATTATTTTTTGATAAAAACAATTCTGGCTTAAGACTTTATGGGATTATGTTTCATGAATCACTTCACATGCTACTTTACTTTAGGAAAACTCGAATAGAAAGTAGCACTGAGTGAGCTTCCCTCTTTGAGATTGCTTTGCCGATAGTAAAATCATCCATCTCCAGGGAGTACCCTTCAGTCCTTTCTGTTGGGATAACGAGGTTGCACGTAGCCGCTAAACCAACGCAAATCTCTTTGATTCACACGTGGTTAGGTATTTAGCACATTTAATCACTGGGGAACTTTTAAACCACCAAGCTCTCATATAACGATTAGAGTTTATCTTAGGTCCCATATACCCTAAAGACTCTGATTATATCTATCATCATTAATCCTTTTCATTCATGCATACATGCATGCATGCATCACTACATCAAAATGAAATTGGACTAAGTCAACTATTCCAAAAAAGTTCCCAAAACCTACCTTTTTCGTTCATATCAACTTGTTTGTCATTGGCCTAACTTTTCAAAAGTTAATACCCTACCTTTTTCTATCCAAAGGTTAACATGTCGAACACTGAAGATAACACCACCCCTAACCCTACCATTGTTGCCGATGCCACTACCTTCGCTCCACCTACTGACATTGCTGGAATGTTAACTGAAATCCTGAAATGACAAGATGAGGCTATCAAGAAACAACAAGAGACTATTAATGCCATGTTGCAAGACTAAGAGAAGACCATCCTAGGTAAAGTTAAAGCTATGATGACTCAACTTAGGGTCCAACCTACCAACCATGCTTCCACCTCGTCAAATTCCGATAAGGAACCTATAATTGAAAAAGTGATTGTCCTACCTCCATAAGCTGACTAGGGAACCGCTACCCTGATTGCCCCTGCTGCAGATCCTTTCCTTAAAGGGGCCTAAGACCATCCATTGCTCAAGTCCATGGCTGACAAGTACGAGGAGATGCAGAAAACCCTCGATGCTTTTAGGAAAAAGGAGAATTTCATTAACATGAAGGCTCTAGGTATATTCCCTAATGCTAGGCTTCCTCCTAAATTTCAGATGTCTGTGTTTGAAAAGTTCGATGGCACCGCTTGCCCCTTAACCCACTTGAGAATTTATGATTGAAGATTACACCTTTTAGGCATTGAAGGTGAGCTCCTTGCTCAGCTCTTCCAACAGTCACATATTCAAGAGTTAAAAAAAAAATTATATATAAAAATATAAAAAACCTCTTTACAGTAAAGAACCAAAACTTACGTGCCAAAATCGATACGCAAAATACCTTTTACCTGGATTCTCCTCACTCTAAGATGTCTTCGTTGGAGCTTTCAACCTTCGACCCGTCCTGTAGCAGTTGCAGAACTTAAGAGCTCCATGGTACCTGTAGTCGTGATTTGTGTGAGATGAAGAAGAAGGCATATTCGAGAAGAAGAATGAGATTTGATTTGGAAAATTTATGGAAATTAAGTCTTGGATTTCATTTGAGAAGCAAATGGGATTTAGGGATTTTAAGGAATTTGAGATTAGGGATTTAAATAGAGGTAAGGAAATAGAAAATATTTGTTTCTCCAGTGGTCATATTTATCCTTTTATTTTAATTCATAAGAGTTCATGTGGAACGGAGGGTGAGACTCACATAACGGAAAGTACAGAACAAATAATGGGGCATTTAGGCAAGGGGTACGATGGCCTATTTTTAAAAATATCAGAAGCATATTTGATCCTTTCAAAACATCAGGCGTAAAATTGGTACTTTTTCTAAACATTGAGGGCATTTTTGAACCCTACTCTCTTTCAATAAAAAAATTTTATGATGGAAAATACAAACTGGACTGTTGTTGACTTTCTTCGGAATAGAAAGAGATATATATTACTAATGCAAGAGATATAACAAATTTATGTATTGGTTTATTTTTTTAATTAAAATTTTAATTGCGTCAAGATTCATTAGGACAAATTTTTATTCCTTTTGTAGAGAAAGCATTTGCTGGCAAATTATTATTCTTTTATAGGCTGAAAAAGAAGTTCTAAACCGACCCAAATTCATGCACCAACAGTAGCATTCAGCAAATGCAATGCATGTGCATAAGAAGTTATCGAGGAAAACTAAGCTTAAAAAACTTACTATTAAATATATCATTTACAACTAAAGTTTTAATACTTATTAATTTTAAATACTTTGTATTACGTGGCTTCATAAATTTACATATTATTCACTTTTTATTAAAAAATTTATTTATTTAATTTTATTAAAAAATTCATTTATAAATGATAAAATTCATTTGCAGATCATGTTTTGGACCAATGTGTTCATTGTTTAGTAAAAATTGAGGTTGTTGCAAATTTGGGTCCTTATACTAATTAGTAATTTCATCGTGGATGTCTAGTTTCAGTAAATGTTCTTGTCTCTAATGTGGTTCAATAGCATCTTTGAATCTCTATGAGGTTGTTCTTCTCCTTCAATCATTGGCAATGAGACTGAGTAGGTTTCTTGAGTGAAGTTGCTAGAGTAAGGTGTTTTAGCAAATTGGTCATTGAGCCATTTTTCTTTTGGATATTAAACTAATGCTAAAAAAAACTCACACTAAATAATGCTTTGAATTCTTTTCTAGATTTCACTATTTTTCAATAAGACTCCTGATGAACGAATCAAACGTGCAATCATTAATCTCAATTAGGTTGACACCTTTTCAGCGCTCACTTCATATAACACTCCAAGCCCTATATTGACAAATAATAGAAAATTACAAGGTCTTATTAAAACAACTCCCTAAGGAGTACAAGATAAAAAAAATAAACTATCATCAGTTATTAAATTTATAGGATCGTAACCCATCCCATTATGTATAACATATGATGAGCAAAATGAAGGAGATCGACTCCACCAAGAAGACGTTACAACTTATAGTGCATGGCATGATGAAGCATTTGCTCACATATTGCCTTCTCTATAAATATGTGTCATCCGTGCCTCTATTTTGTCAATAAATACAAGACAATTATTCCATTTTGATCGCCATTTCCAAGGACTGAGGAGCTCTTTAACTACAAATATCAAATCTCTAAAGCTAAGTCACTTTCAATCCACTGGCACACCCAGTCCATCCTCTATGCATGCTCAACCCTATGTATAACTGTTGCAAGTTCTGCCTCCAAGGCTAAGCAAGGTGTCAATGGAAGAGAAAATCGACATACAACCTACTAGTTAAATGATTTAAAAGCACTCCCTACACTTACTCTTTCTCCTGCAACCGCATTGTCCACATTAAGCTTCAACCAACCAAGTAATGGTGGGTGCCATATTATCTCATTTATCATTAGAGGTTGGGATGGGATGTCCTAAATACCTAGGCTTTGAAATACTTAAAAATTAGTCATAGAAGACGATACACTTTTCACTTTAAACAGATTCGCTTCTTTGACACTTTTTCATAACAATGTCATTGTGTTCCCTATATTATGAGTTCCATTATTGTGAACACAGGCGTTTTGAGTTTCCTAGAGAACCCAAAATCCCAACAAAATTGGAGCGTACCATAAAACTTATAACTGAGATGCAAAATTAGCATTTATTGAAAACAAATAAAACTCTAACGGTGACCTATCAATAACTAAATTACTCCTAAATAAAGAAGAAAATTCTCTCCAAAACTCCATTAAGAACTTTCAACCAATAAAAAGATGATCAATAATTTCAATCACTTGCATATAAAAGCAACGAGCTAAAGCCGCAACTAGTCTATGCCTTTAAAGCTCATATTGATAAGGAAAATTTCTATAGAATAGCCTTTAGTAAAGCAAGGAGCATAAGGGAGGAAGATATTGCTACCATATCTTCTTTCCCTATGAAACTCATGTGAGACCCTTATAATTAAAAGCTATAACAAACTTGTATGTGTCAGTCCCCTTTGTAGAAGATGAAAATATTGAAAGAGAATTTCTTTGTATTATAATATATATTATATGTAAACATTGCCTATATACACAATTCTGCTGTAGCTTTTAAAAGTATAATAATACTCAAGTACAATCACCTAATTACCAGCTGTAAATATAATACAACAAGGAGAAGGATACTACATAGTTATCCAAAAATATTATCTTGACAGCCCCCTGAAAACCATATCCATTGAAAACTGGAAGATGTGAAAGAAGACCATGAAATCGAGCAATGGACACGGTTTTGGTAAAGATATCAGCTAACTAATTGGCTATGGATATAAATTGAATTTTTATAGTACCATTAGCCACTTATTCATAGGAAAAATGATAATCAAGTTTAATATGCTTTGTACGAGCATGAAAATAAAACTTAGAGGACAAATAATTTACCCCAATAGTAATATTAAACACTTTAAATCCAAGTTCAATAAGTAAAGAGCATAACTATAGGAATTCAATGGTAGCATTAGCAATTGCTTTATACTCACTTTTAATAGAGGAGCATGCTATGGTTAGTTGTTTCTTGGCCATTCATGAGATGAAGGATTCACCCAGAAAAAATAGCATACCCATTTGTTGGCCATCTATCATCTTAATCGCCACCCTAGTCACTATCAGTATAACATAAAAGATGAAAGGAACCAACAAATTAAAGTCTAAAGATTGATTAGTTGACCCTTTTAAATAACATAGCATGTGCTTTAAAGCTTGAAAATGGACATCGAAAGGATTGTTCATGCATTGACACAACTTGTTTGTAATATAAACAATGTCTAGTATGGATTTAGTGAGATATTACAGTGCACCAACTATACTTCATAAATCATCACACTTGCCAAAGGAATGCCACTTTGAACCGGTTTTGTGGCCATATGGGTAGCACATGATTTTGAGGTTGCCATTCCATTCTTCTTAAGAATCTTGGTTACATAGTAAGATTGAGAAATTTGAATTGCATCTTGATGCATATCTACTTCAATACTAAGGAAATAATGGAGAGGGCCTAATTCACGATTTGGAAATTTAGCTTGAAGATCTTTGATCACTTGATGAACCAAAGTTACATCAAAGTCTGTCATAATTAAATCATCTACTAATGCAAATATAGTGTTAGTTTCCTTTTTCAAAATAAAAAGAGATTTGTCAACCTTAGACAGTTGATTATTTAATTTGGCAAGATAAGAACTCAAGTGACTAAACTATGCACTTGGCGCTTGTTTAAGGCCATAGAGAGAATGATTAAGTTTACAAACATGATCAGGTAACTAAGGATGAACAAATCCTTGAGGTTGCTATATACATGAAAAAAAGTAATAGAAACATCAAGTTGTATGATAGACCATCGAAATGTTCTAGTTAATGCAAGATTAGTTTAATGTTGTTGCTTTCACCACAAGGCTAAATATTTCTTTATAGTTTACTCTAGATTGTTGGCTGTATCCCTTGGCCATTAAGGGTTCCTTGTAGAGTTTAACACATCCTATAAATCCATGTATTCCTTATAATATTGACATTAGAAGGTTTGAGAACCAAAGTCTAAGTGGGTTAGAAATTAGAGCATTAATTTCTTCTTTCATGGCTTATTTCTATTCCTTACATGTATTATCTTGAGAAAAAGTGTTTGGTTCCATTTAAGTAGCTTGATCAGGTGCAAAAATATTGTGAAGAAGGTAAAAGGTTTCTTTGTAGGTGGGTTTTGTTTTAAGGTCATGGAAAGTGTACGTTTTGGTTAGGACAACAGGAGATGGGATTGTGAGGACAATGTATGAGTAGGCATGGTTAATTAATGATTAAAGATGGAGCTTAAATTAGCTACAAGTTTCAATCCTGGTGAGTCTTGTGCAATTAATGGACTAGTCGTGGTTGACTGAAATTGCAAGCTTAGCTGTATAGGTGAGGCTGGTGGAGAATGCAAAAAGTATGCAACAGGTTATGGTGTATTTAAAATAGGATTTGAGTATTGAATAAGCAAGGTACTATTACTTGGATATGGGCTAGCACTCAATTATAAAGAAGGAGAATAGTAGTTACGTGTTGATGGTTGGAGATCTAATAACATTGGCATTGTAATGGGTAGCCAATGTGAAGAAGTTGTAGGTGTTTGAGTTGAGGTAATACGTGGAATGACCTATTACATACCAAGGAAAAAGTTTTCCATAAATTGAATATGTTGAGCAATATATATTTTCTCATTATTTAAGTCTAAGAATGACCATGATGATTAGGAGAGGGACTAAGATAAACACATAATTTGCTTTTGTAGGAGAACTTATTCTTGTTATATGGTCTAAGTAAAGGATAGACACCACATCCAAATATTTTAAGATCTTTGTAGTTTGGAGATTTTTGAAGCAAAATAGAAAATGGACTTTGATTGTTGAAAACTGGAGTTGGCATAAAGTTATTAAATCAACATATGTTTGGAAACCATATTGCTAGAATTTAAAGGAATATTTGCCATTGCTAAAAGTGTTAATCTAGTGTCCACAACATGTCATATTTTGTATTCAGAAAGTCCATTTATTTATACATGTAAGGACACACGATGCGATGCGCAATGCCTTTCTGTTTAAAATACACATTTAAATATTGGTACTCTCTATCCCAATCAAAATGAAAAGCAATTATTTATGAGTTAAATTTTTGTTTAATCATAGCTTTAAAATACATAAAAAGAGAGAAACATCACTTTTATATTTAAGAAAATAAATCCAAGTAAACCTGGTAAAATCGTCAATGTATAAAACAAAATATTTAAATCTTATACTAGATAGAATTGGAGAAGTTCCCTAAACATCAAAGTGAATAATTTTAAATGGTATGGTACTATGATGTTCGACAGATGCTAATAATAGACGAGCTAATTTTCCTAGCTTACATGCATAACATACAAAAGAAGAATTTAAAGAAGAAGATTATAAATTATTTTCAATTAATATTCTTGAAACAATCTTTTTGTATACAGGTGGACTAGCCCAGCATGCTAATCCTCAAATGAACTCATTGCAACCAACAATGAGTTCTTTGAATTGACAGGTAGAGAGTAGAGCCTATAATCAGTGCTTCATCCTCATAAGAAGATTTCCTTGCTCTTCTGATCCTATACCAAAAAGTGATAGGGCCTAAATTCCATCAAACATTTATTATTGGCAGTAAAACTTTGAATAAACAATAAAGATTTATTGAGGAGATGTACATGTAAAACACTTTCAAAACTAAATGTTTCTTTGGACTTTCAGTGGGAAGGGAAGACATACCATTGTTAGCAATCAATAACCCTTATTGGTTTCCAACTTTTAACTTATCCAACCTTGATATTGAGCATTATAAAATGAAGTGGCATTAGGTGTCATATGATTATTCACACCAGTATGGATTCCAACTATGTACTTGCATAAGTGCTTATGTAGATAGGTGCAGACTATTATACTTAACCATAGGTTGTGGATATTGTGCGAGATAAGGGACTGGTAAGGCATGCCAATCATAATTGGCATGTGGTTGTGAGGTAGCAAGTTCTTAGGGAGCATAACATTCATGACACCTATCAGTTATGTGATTTCAATATCTATAGATTTGACATGGTCCTTGTGGCCTCTGATTTTGTGGGCAATAGTAATCCAATTTAGCCTAGGAGAGTAACTAATGAAGGGTCGAGTTGGTGGTGGACTATATACTAGATTTGTATTTGGAGAGGTAGACATACTGCAAAGGAGAATTTGATGAATGTAGGAAAAAAATGATTGATGAATCAATTTGATGAAGAAAAGATGGAAAGGTTAAAATGGCTCTGTTACCATGTAAAAGATGAAAATATTGAAAGAGAATTTCTTTGTTTTAAAATACATGTTATAAGGATGTAAACATTGCCTATATACACAATTCTGATGTAGCTATTATATGTAGAATAATATTCAATTACAATCACTTAACTACCAATTATACATACAATACAATAAGGAAAAGGACATTATATAGTTATCCAAAAAAATACTATCTGGACACCCTTATTAGAACCTATCCACTGCAACTCATTAGATGTGTTAAAGTTCAACTCTTGAATAACTTCTTTGATTGTTGGGAAAGAAGCTAGAAAATTATCCCGGAAATGCCATACTCCGTCACAGTAAAAATCAAACACTTTAGCTTTTAATTACTTCTAATTCCTAGTCAAGATATTGAGTTCATAAGCAATTATAAAGTCTAACCATCTATATTTCCAAAGGCTAAAAATGGATAATTCTAATAAATAGCCTAATCGCTTCATTAAGTAACTGCAAATACACTCCCACAATAAAACACCTTATTGAAGGTCCCACAAATTGTCTAGGAGCTCCCTAAGAGAGATAAAATGACATCAAAGGAAGGAATACATAAACAAATTAGATGTACACACCTCCTAAGCAACCTTAGATAATGTTGCTTTGTTTGCAACTAATAAATGGTGTCAACCTAACCCATTATAAACCTTTAGCCTATAACAAATTTACCATTTAACAACCATCAACATTTTATTACCAAATCAAATAAATTTTTTTATTGCTTTTCCTGGCATAGAAATAAAGCTACCTATCAACTGATAAACTACAAATGAAGGCATAATAGAGCTCATAATCATTGATTTCACTAGAGCCACTCTTCCTGTCATTGATAGAAGCTTGCCCTTCTAAGGCTCAAATTTTGCTAGAACTCTATCAGTCACACACTGAAGGTTACGTCTATTTGGAGCCTTGAGAACATGGGAACACCAAGGTAATTGAATGGAAGCCTAGCTCGCTTTACAATGTATTGCCAAAATTTTTTTTTGAACTTTTCCCAGTTCACAACTTGATTTGACACCATTTCTTAAACTGAAAAGCTCTATGGATAACTTGAAAGTTTTTCCTCATAGCTTTATAGAATATTAGAAGATCATTTACAAAAAGAAAATGTGTTGGAGCTACATCACTACTAGAGAGAGAAATGGGGACAAGTTCATCCTCTTGAACCATTTTAAGAATAAGGCGACTCAAAAAATCTTCAGCAATCACAAATAATAAAGGTGATAAAGGATTACCTTGGTAAACCCCCCAATGTAATCTAAAAGTTTGTTTGCACTAATACCTAGCAAAATGAAAATTCTAGCCAATTTGAATATTGCTTCCATCCATGAATGATCCTAAAATCCAAAATCTTTTAGCATTATAATAATGAAGTTTCAATAAACGCTAATAAAATCCTTTCACACATCAATTTTAACTTCCATATTTGATCTGTTATGATAGTCTAATAAATTATCGCACTGTAACATTCATAAATGTAGTCCTTAATATACCTATTGTTAGCAGTATATGCCTTAGAGCTTATACTCAGCATGTAAATGTAAACGAAAACTAAACTGGCTTTTATATATATGTTCTTTAAGTGAAAACATTCCTTATATCGAGCGTATATATGTCCCTTGAGTATTAGGTAGGGAATCTATTCTTAAAGAGTTTGAGAATATGAGTGACAGATTACCCTTTACATAGATGCTTTAAAGGTTGTTCATGGTCATAGGATTATTGGTAGGGATGCCATTAATCCAGAAGACCATCACCTCTGTTGTCATCCATGATAAGTATGAGATACTTATTGGTAAAAAGGTAGTGAGTCTCATGCTACAGACATTTGATTACGTGATAACTCATGAGCATACTCATAAGATAAGTAAGTTGAACAGTGATGTTAGATGATGGATACATGGGTCATTACCTAGTAGTCAATATTGTATCATCTATATTATGATTGTTCATATAATCCTTAGACTTTAGGTGACATATTATCTGATATATTAGTGGCTTTGGTTTGTTACTACTTACATACTGATGCTAGTCATGTATTAGTGTATGGCATGTGGTGACCATAATCAGTGGTATGTTGGGATAAATGTTTAACCAAGAAAGGATTCATTAACTTAGGTAACCAAGGAAGGAATCCTATGACTTTTAGTTGTTCTTAATATGCAAATCACTGGCCAGGGTGGATAAGGTTCAGTAGAAAGAGTTTCTAATAGGAACC
>CAOJBK010755163.1:0-10827 GCA_948294925.1 Codiaeum variegatum | reverse complement strand
ATGGGTATGACTAATTGAAATGACTTTAGACTAAGATAATAATTAGTTACATGAGATGTGATTAATTATTTGGCAAAGATGATTCCTACTAATTTCACGTGCTAATTACATTGACTTGTTGACTAATTACTTAGTCAATTTGAGTCAATTGGGTGTTAGCTTATGTTACCCATCTCCATCACTTATCTCATCTTTAGTTAGGTGAAATTAAATGACGATATGTGTGGCTATTTAAATGAAGTGGCTGTCATCTTTTGCCCAAGATGATAAGTTTCATATTCACTATTCATTTTCTTCTCCAATGGTTTAAAGAGAGAAGCTCTCTACGAGTTAGAGAGAGAAAGCTTCAAATTCACACCAAAATTTGAGAGGAAGTTTAGATTGAAGAATTTTTTATCAGAATAAAATTCTTTATTAACTTTATTTTTATTAAAATTAAATCTTTTTCTATAACAAATATTTCTCTAGGTCTCAGATTTTCAGTTATAGCAGAGGGCGTAGGTGAAGGAGGTGAATTATCATCATTTTCTATATGAACCGAGTTAGATCTAATATGTATGGGAGGAGGTGGTCTATAAGTAGGCGTGGTATATTTTTAGTATAATCAACATTATTTATACTAGAACTAGTACTGGGTATATCTGAGGTTGAGAATCTAGGTTTTATAATAGTGTGTGAAACAGGTCTAGATTCATCATCTTTATAAGAAGCATATATGACAAAAGGTAAATTAGTAATCTTAGCCTTTTCTATATAGTTGATGAGGCAGAACCATCATCAGAAAACCTAGAACTAATAGAACTTCGATCAAAAGCAATTTTTACTTTACCATCATCATACTGGGTTATTCTAGAAATATTTTTATTTGGCTCTAAAGGTTTGGGGGGATCAGGTTTAGTGGCATCCTCTAAAACCCATTCTTTAGGAAGACTAACATCTTTCCAAAGAATAGTTTGAGGGTGTATGGTATTGGCTTTAGACAAATTTTTTTGGATAAATTTAGTGAAACCTTTTTCAGATTGCTATATGTGATTACTAGCAAATGCAGATTTCATAGCTTTATAATGGATTTTATAAATCATAGCTATAGGAATACTACCATCTATAAGTTTATAGTTATGGGTTTTAATTTGTAATATCATACTTTTTAAAATATTTTTATCCTTTAAAGAAAGAGTTATACTAGGAAGGCAATTAAAAGATATAGGTCCTTTACACAGACTAGTTTTTAAAGAACTGTGTAAAGAATCATTTTAATCTTTAAACTGGCAATCTCTAATAACAACAAGAATAAAAGTATTTAATCCTTCTCTAGATAAAGATTTTATACCTACTTGTATTAATCCAATGTGTATATACTTATATACTCTCTTTATATGATTTTGTATAGATTTATGAGATAAAAGATGATATAGAGTTTTCTATATCATCTTTTATCTCATAAATCACTATAAAGAACAAGAAACAATTCTAGATACTATAAAACACCTAAATAATTCTGATTTACAAAAGAAATATTTAGATAAATTATTAGATTCATTAAAAAATAAAGTCCCTATTCTTCCAGAAGTTACTCCAAATATATATGATTTAAATAACATATTAAATAAAAACAAAAAATCCCACTCTTCTAATAAAATGTCAATCCCTCATCTGTATGAAGAAATTAATATGGTAAAATTAGAGTTAAAACAATTAAAAGAAAAACAAAATAAAGATTCTCAATTAATAAAAACACTTTTGGACAATAAAGATTCTTCTTCCTCATCTGAAGAAGAAGAAATTGATTTAGAAGGAGAAGGAACTTCTAAAAAGGATAAAAATTTCTTAAATGTTTTGCATGAAGTTACTTCAAGAAAATATTTGATTAAAGTAACATTATTATTTTCTAAAGATTATAAAGTTGATATTATTGCGCTTTTTGATATAGGTGCATATTTAAATTGTATAAAAACAAATCTAGTTCCTAGAAGATTTCATCTAGAAACTAAACAAAAATTAACTACTGCTAATAAATCAAAATTAAAAATAAAAGGTAAAACTGAAATATCCATTATCAAAGATGATATAACCTTAAAAAATATCTTTATTCTTTCAAATAATTTGCACCAGCCTGTTATTCTCGGAACACCCTTTATAAATTTAATTACTCCTTATAAAACTACTAATGATGCAATAATTTTAAAGTAAGAAAATAAAAAATAAGTTTTCCCTTTGTGGAAAGTTCTCATAGGAAAAATATAAATTTATTAAAAGCTCATTCTATATATACTTATCAAATAAATGCTCTTATAAAATCAAAATATTTCCATTTATACAGCTTAAAACAAGACCTCCATTTTAGTAAAATTACTGAGCAATTAAATACTGATCATATCAAAAATAAAATTGATCATATAAAAGACCTTATTGAAAAAGAAATTTATGTTGATCTTCCTAATGCTTTTTGGAATAGAAAAAAGCATATGGTGGATCTTCCTTATGAAAATAATTTTACTGATGATATGATACCTACTAAAGCCCAAAGTATTCAGATGAATTTCGATATGAGAGCCCATTATGAGAAAGAAATCCATGACTTGGAATCTAAGGGCCTCATCAGTAAAACCAGAAGCTTGTGGTCTTGTGCTGCATTTTATGTTAACAAGGCTTCTGAAATAGAAAGTAGTGTCCCTAGATTAGTTATATATTATAAACCTTTAAATAAAGCCTTAAAATGGATTAGATATCCTATACCAAATAAAAAAGACTTATTAAACAAACTTAGTAAAGCTGTTATATTTTCAAAATTTGATATGAATTCTGGTTTTTAGCAAATTCAGATTAAACCAGAAGATAGATATAAAACAACATTCACTGTACATTTTGGCCAATATCAATGGAATGTTATGCTATTTGGTCTTAAAAATGATCCCTCTGAGTTTCAGAGAATTATGAATGAAAATCTATAAGATCTTTACAAGTTTCAATATTTAATTCTAAGACTAAAGTGTGATATTGTAATATACTATGCATCATATATGCAATTTAAGCTGGATCCCAATAGGCTCAGCTACCAAATTAATAAAATTTAATAAACTTTAACATATAAACAGATAAAATTTAATAAACAAATAAATAAACTTTAATCTTTAAAAATTATAAAGAACCTTTACAAATAAACTTTAATCTTTAAAAATTATAAAGAACTTACAATTTTAAAACTTTAGAAAACTGGAGATATAAATAGTATTTGGCTATATGAGTGTTTGGGCTATAAGAGTGTTTGGAATCTCTAAGAGTTTCCAAAAAATATAACTTTTATTTTTTTTGTGGGTTTATTAAATTTCTTTCTGAACTTTCTGAATTTCTTGGGGGCTTTATAATACTTTTCTTTATTTAGCTTTCTGTAGTGTTTCTTGGAAAACCTTTTAGGGTTTCTACTATATATATATATATATATATATATATATCATAAAATGGACAACTTTACATAGGTAGGATCATGAACTAATGGGCTCAATTCCAAGCCATAAGGAATTAATGAGGGATTTAGGGTTATTAAATTATAAATTCAAGATCCTACACTAAGATCTTCAAGCTCCCACTTAGCATCTTGATGGATTGAACCTCCTCTCATACTTGTATCGCTACATATTCCTTGTGTAAATCAGTATCCTTCGCATACCAAGGCTAGGATACATTACAAAATTTGTCCAAAAGCTCAATGAATTGAATTACATCCTCAACAAGTAATAAACATTTAATTACATCCCTCTACACATTATAAAAGAGTACTATTACATTCCCATTTAAGAATAAAAGGTTTTGATTCTAGTCCATCATCAACCATTCATGTCAATATAAATACATTTCATAAATATAACTCTTATGTATTGTCTCCAATACTTTTAGAACAATTACAAAACCTTTTTGAATATCTTATATTCATTGTTTTAATAACTTAAAATCATATTTCAAGTCATGAAAAATTCAATTGATTGATTGAAAATAAACATGTCCTAAACTCTTTAGGATAGTTTATGCTTTAATAAACAACGGAAATAACATTTAGTTTTGCTTCTTGAAGTCCAAATGACGTCTCGAAAAAATCCACTCGACATCTTAGAAAAATCCTGAAAAATCCACATGACGTCTTGGACTTACAGAATGCTACAAGCTCCATCTTAAAGAAATCCAAACAGTGTCTTAGACCTTAGAACCCAAAAACCCTAACTTTCAATTGATTTTAGACACACAAAACAACACAATGACTGGTTTTGAGCTAAAATTGAGTGGCTCTGATACCACTTAAAGGGATTATCAAGCTATGCAATGGAAGTTTTACGAGATAGGCAAAACCTTAGCATTTAAAATTTTTTTCCTAAACTCATGGTAATAGGTCTATAATCTCGACATAGTTTGATAACCAATTTGGCAAAAAACCATGCAAGAATAAATAATAGATTAGAAGTATCAAAATACCTTTTATCCCTTCTTCGTTAAGCTCCCCAGGTATGAAGCCTCTAGCTATCTCACACCAAACTTGAGTAAGCAAGGACTCCCTCAACTTGATGATGAATTTGACATCTTTCTCTCTAGGTTGCCCTTTGATCTTGGTTCAAGTTATTCTTTTAGTTTTAAGAGCATGCTAGAGTTTTATTCTTGGACTTAAATCTTAGTTCTTGGTCATGTTAAATTTCAAGAGTGAGAAGAAGAATAAAAATAAGACTTCTTTTTCTAGTTCTTTCTTTCTCTAAATCTAAAAACTAAAAAGCTCTAACTTGAAGAACACAAAAGATTAACAATTAATCTTTTATATACTTGATGTAGAGAAACTCTACTATTTGGACAAAAGAAAAAAAGAAAAAAAAAATGTAGAGAAACTACACTAACTTTTGATGAGTCATCATCTTCTCCTACTAACTTATACACTTATCAAGAAGAAGTGTTAACACTAATACACTTGTTAAGAAGAAGAGTTAAAGGAGAATCAGTTACATCATATTAACATGGCTTAAGTGGAGAATCTCTAAAATCATTAATCATCATATGATTAATTATTTATTTTATTTTATTGCAAGTCCTATTTCTATTTAGTCATCAATATTTGCATCTCATACAAATATGACTAAATTGAAATATGGTCTTTATAAAATAAACTTCAAGACATTCTAGAGTTTTTATAAATTTAGTTACAAGTTCAAATCGGTTATAATTAATAATTAATTAAATAATTCAATTAACTATTAATATATAATATCTTTATCCTTTGCTTGTTCAATGCTTTACAGTGTGTGACTCACTAAGTTTATGCCCTAAATAGCAAAGACATAGAGAAAACTCTTTTTTCCTTATCTATGTATGGAATTCCATTTTATACATACTCTTATAAAGTCGTGAGTGAGTTATAGCATAACATATAGCGATTACTTAAATAGGAATTGATGTTGATGATCAAATCAATGAACATTTTTATGGACCTATCGATCATAATTTCCATGCACTCGAGTCCTTTCATTATACATTCCCAATCTTAGCTAGGGTTATAGAGTCGTCAATCCCTATATGCTTCGACCAAATGACAGCTTCTAAATCCTTAAAATTCTAGATTCCAACTAGAAATAACTTTCTAATGAATACCTTGACCAAGGGTTTACATATTAAGAACAACTATAAGTTATAGGATTCCTTCCTTTTTTTTACCAAAGTTAATGAATTTTGTCTTAGAGAATATTTATCTCAATATATCACAAAATATAGTCACCACATGCCATATGCTAGAAGAAGTATGTACGCAGTAATAAACTATATCTAGCAATATGTTAGATAATATGTTACCTCAAGTAAGGACTATATGCATAATTGTGACCTAGATGATTGAATTTTGACTGTGGTAAAATGCATGTTTTCATCATCTACCATCACTATTCAACTTATCATATAGGAGTCCACATGTTATCACAATATCACATGTATGTAGCATGATACTCACTACCTCCATTACTATGAGTTTCACATACTTATAATGGATGACAACAACAGTGATAATCTTCTGGATTAATGATGTCTCATTCGATAATTTTATGGCCATGAACATATTTTATAATATAATGGCAGAGAGAATCTGTCACTCATATTTCTAAACTCTTTAAGAATAGATTCTCATTTAAAATGCTAATGGAACATATATAATTTATAAAAAAATGGGGAATTCATTTAAATAAATAATATATTTTATTGCCATTGGGATTCAATTATTACATTTACATTAAACTCTAGGGCATACCACTCCAACACATACCCCCTCTATGAGAGAAGTCTTAGCCAAATTGATGTGCTTACCTTTCTTTTAGGATCATTTTATGAGCCTTTTTTTTATGCTTTATGTGGTGTTTCTTCTTTAATTTCCAACTCACTATTCATTTGGTTTGTTTATTAATGACAGTGACCAAAGGCATTGGTAACTAGTTAGGGCTTCACAATTGTGTTTTATGTTTTGATCTTTTAGTTCTCTTAGAAACTAATTATCCTCAATTGGTTTTAAATTTACTGACTCTTAGTTGATTTTTATTTGTGGGTCTATAAAGGTTAGGCCATTTTTAAGCTTAGATGATGACGGTACCTCTATTATGTCAATCCCTTTATATTAGTTCTACCTTCCTCATTAGTGTTACCTTACCTTCCTCTTGTTGGATCATCGCTTGTAAAGTCCCAGTTGGAGAAGTAGAGTTGTGTGCATCTAGTTGTGGTACTAGTTTGTAAGGCCATTGAGGCAATGTTTATAAGTTGTGTACCTTTGTTAAAATATTCCTCTAATAGAATTTATGTTTTTAAACCTAAGATCAAGTCTACAATTGAGGAAGCTACTTCCTTGAAGAGCATTATCCAAATGTATGAAAAAGTGATGGGTCAAAAAGTTAGTTTTGACAAGTCACATGTTTTCTTCAGTACCAGTGCCTCAAAAGAGTTGAAGATAAACATAATGTAGGTATTGGGTATGAAGTGCATGAATGGGGAGGTGTATTTGGGTTTACCAACCTTTTAGAGCAAATTGAAGACTAGAGCCCTTACTTTTATAGAGGAGTGCATAAAGAAAAAGGCCAATGCTTGGAAAGGGAAGTTGTTATCTCTAGCAGGCCGGGAAATGATCATTAAGGAGGTTCTCACTGCCATTCCAACATACTCCATGAGCTATTTTTTGTTCCTTAAAACCTTTGTGGATAGGTTGAACAATAGAATAGCAAGATTTTTGGTGGAGTAGCCAAATGAAATCCAAAGCTATGGATTGGGAGAAATGGAGCCAAATGATGAAATCAAAGCTAGAAGGAGGCATGGGATTTAGGAATTTGCATACATTTAATGTTTCCTTACTTTGAAAACAAGCATGGAGGTTTTAGCGGTGTATGCCCTAAAGTGTACACTCAACATGTGAATGTAAACGAAAACCTTAACTGGTTTAGTATAGATGTTCTTTAAATGGATACATTCCTAGTATCGAACATATATATGTCCCTTAAGTATTCTGTAGGGAATTTATTCTCAAAGAGTTTGAGAATATGAGTGATAGATTGCCCTTTTAATATATGCTTTAAAGTTGTTCATGGTCATAGGATTATTAGTAAGGACGCCATTAATCCGGAAGGCCATCACCTCTGTTGTCATCCATAAAGAGTATTGGTTACTTATTGGTATAAAGGTAGTGAGTCTCATGCTACAGACATATGATGTCATGATAACATGTGAGCACACTCATGTGATGAGTATGTTGTACAATAACGTTAGATGATGGATACATGGGTCGTTACCTACCAGTCAATATCACATCATCTAGATCATATTTGTGCATATAATCCTTAGACTTGAGGTGGTATGTTATCTGGCGTATTGGTGGTTATAATTTGTTACTGCTTACATACTGATGCTAGCCATGTATTGGTATATGGCATGTAGTGGCCATAATAAGGTTATGTTGGGATAAGTGTTTAACCAAGAAAGAATTCATTAACTTGGGTAACCAAGGAAAGAATCCTATGACTTCTAGTTGTTCTTGATATGAAAATCCCTGGCCAGGGTGGATAAGCTTCACTAAAAAAAGTTTCTAGTTGGAACTGATTTTTTGAGAACTTATATTAGATAGAGGTTATATGATCTAGCACATAGGTTTTGACTTCTTCCATGATCCTAGCTGAGATCGGGAATCCGTAATGAAGGGATTCGAGTGCATGGTAATTATGATCGAGAGGTCCATGCTTATGTCAAGGGGATTATCCTCGACATTCATTTCTAATTGGGTAGTCGCGATATGTTATGCCAGACGTCACTCGTGACTTATGGGACTAAGTGTGGAATTAGGTTAACACACTTGGTGGAAAGAAAGAGTTTCTTTATCCCATTGCTAATTAGAACATGAACCTAGTAAGTCACATACTAAATGGTGATTCACATTAGCTTGTTTGTATCATATTAATGATTGATTAAAGGGTTTAATTAATTGTTAATGATGATAGAATTGAACATGTAATTAAATTTACAGGATCCTAGAGGAAATTTCAATTAAGTCTTAGTTTGTATGGGATCCAAACCGGTAGGACTAATTGAAATGGTTTTGGACTAATGAACAAAAATTAAGTTTGACATGAAAATGTTAGCTTAATCCATATGAGATGTAGTTAATTAAGGTTAGAAGATGATTCCTTCTAATTATGGTCTTAATCTTATTGATTATTGACTAACCATAGTCAATAAGTCAACTAGACACACTTCCTCTTTTCCTCCTTAATTTAAGGAAAAAGGAAGAAAGAGAGTGTGGACTATATAATGCATGGGTTCATCATTTTTATGCCCAATCAATTCAATTTTTTCTCACACTCAAAGAGAAGATGATGAGGCAAGTATTCATCATCTTCTCCAATGAGCTAGAGAGAGAAGCTCTCTAAGAGTTAGAGAGAGAAAGCTTCAAAATCACACCAAATTGAGGGAATATGTTTGTTTTGAAGAATATTTCTTCAAGAAAAAATTCATTTTTCAATTACCCTTGGGAAGGGAGTGTGGAGAAGCTTAAAGTCCAAAACCATCATCAAAGTCTCAAGTTCTCGAGTAAAGAAGCAGGAATCAAGCATTTGGGTGATTCTAATGAGAGGAAATTCAAGTTTCTTGAAGAGAACTACAGAACAAGCTATTGGGATAGCTCGGTATGTATCATGCCAGAGGTTTTACATTTGAGGAGCTTAACGAAGGAGGGCGAGAGGTATTTCACTACAAAAAAATTAATTTTTACTGACCCCAATTACTGATCCAATTTTTTGGGTCAGTAATTACTGACCCCAAAATTATAGTTACTGACCCATTACTAACCCAATTTAGGAAAAAAATTAAATTAATTAATTACAGACCCATTACTAGCCCAAAAAATGGGTCAAAAAATTACTTACCCATTTTTTGGGCCAGTAATGAGTCGGTATAATTGGAGGGAAATAATTATTTGAAATCCCGTCAGATTTTATTGACCAATTACTGACCCAAAAAATGGGTCAATAAATTACTGACCCAAAAAATGGGTCAATAAATTACTGACCCATTTTTTGGGTCAGTAATAAATAAATTTAAATTTTCCCCATATTATACTGACCAGTTACTGACCCAAAAAATGAGTCAGTAATTTACTGACCCATTTTTGTGTCAGTAATTGGGGTCAGTAATACATGGGTGGGAATGAATTTTTTTACATAAACATGAGCTTCAAATAGAATGTTACAGACCCCATTATGGGTCAGTAACGGGTCAGTAATTTTAAAAATATGTCACTGACCTAATTTTGGGGTCAGTAACGGATCAGTAAATGAAAAAAAAAATTATTACTGACCCAATATTTGGGTGAGTAAGGGGTCAGTAATGTTTAATTATAAAAGCCCTCTGCCCCCCCAGACCTGTTTCAATTTGTTGTTGTTCTTCTTCACAGACGCTCCAAACCAGCAAGCCAAGGAAGAAATCCGACCGGTGAAGACCCAGCATCTCCGGCGACCACGTCTCCTTCTTCTCCGGTGAAGATGCCACCATCTCCGGCGATAGCTTCTCCCAACTCTGCCTCTCCATCTTCGACGACCACCACACCTTTCTTCCTTCTACTGCTAGCATTCGATGTAACCCATTAGATTGTATTTCTAGCATTTGCTTTTAGTGTTTTTGTTGAATCGATTAAAGAATTGTTGATTTATATTAACTCTTGCTTCTTTATTTTTTGTTTTAGATTTTCATGTTGATATGTTATAAATTTGGGGATTTGACTTCTTTGTTGACGTTGTGGCTTGTTCCTATGTTTCTCCAGATTTTTATGTTGCGATGAAGCTCCTTTGGCTGTACTTGCTTTACCTTAGAGGTGCTGTTAGCATTTAACCTTATGCCTTCTTATTTTTGCTCTTCTCTTCTTTGTTATTCATATTGTTTGCCTTTTTGCTTCATGATATGTTATAATATCTCTTTGTCCATGTGTTTTTCAAATCAAATATTATAGATAAAGAAATCATAACATTCTTTGTTTCTCGTCCTTTCGATGTTCAATTTGATTAATTGAAGTTTATTTCCAAAATATTATTTTGTGTCTTTGGATCAATTGAAGGATTAATGGTCATGAATATTTGTTGGGTGTTGGTCAACGCCTGTTTGATGATCTTATGCAAATTTAGGATTTCTATCAGTTTTATAGCTTTTGACATTTATATCATTGGATTTGATGAATGAGATAGGGAAACAATAGAATTAAGAAAATACATGAGAAGAAGGCTTCATTTATTAATCTGAAAAATATGAAATAAAGGTAATATATGTTTGTTTTGAACCTTTTTATTA
>CAOJBK010754569.1:0-11560 GCA_948294925.1 Codiaeum variegatum | reverse complement strand
ACATTTAAATCCTAAAAATGAATTAGGTATTCTTAAAGAAGAAAAAACTCATAAAAGGTTTTCAGGAAGTAAGAAAACAAGATAATCTGATTGAAGAATGGATCCTTTTTTTTTCTAAACACAATCCTAGCTTGTTTATAATACATAAATCTAAGTTAAAGTTGGATGAGGAAATCTATGTGAATCCTAATAACTTCCCAATTCAACTTTCCTTTGAAGTCTAACTTAAACTGGAAGAAAATTCCTATAAATCACGTAAAAATCTCATATTAAATTCATAACTAAAGTTACATGAAGCCTTCTGCATTATTTTGTTGGATGATCTTTCATTTGACTATTATAAACTTCCAAACATTCTTAATTTGAGGTATTTGGGGTGCCTCCCATATGCATACGTTGCGCTTTCTTTTTCGTATTGGGAGGTGATTTTGGCTAGTAGATGATCAAATTAGGCTTTATGATCTTCATAATATTTGTATTTCAATCTCTCAGCTCTCTAATACATCTTGAATACCTCTATCTAATATCTTTAGCATAAATTATATCTAAATACAAAGGTGTTTAAGTAGTTAATGTCATAAACTTAATCCCTTGCTACTTCAAACTTGTTTCACATTAGATCCTTTAAAAAATAATAATGAATGATCTGCAAACAATAATCTCTTTTTAAAGTATATATCTTAGTAAGGAAGACATAAAACACTAACAATGAACAATAGATGAGAAACATTAAACTTCATTAAAATTAAGATATTAACTTGTATGTAACAGAAGAAAGTGGCACCATATTAACTTGTATGTAACAGAAGAAAGTGTCATTTCTAAATAGTTCTCGAAGTTCAAAACATTATATAACATCATATTTAACTCAATTGCCTTATATAGGCCTTCATACTAGGAAGAACCAAACGATTTCAATTCTTTAATTAAACGTTAATTAACCATAAAATGTAATCACAATTATCATAAATTTTTTCAAGTAAATGGATTATTTTCATAAATCAAAAGATACAATAAGATATTCCAATTAAATTAGTATATTCATGATACTTGCATCATATTACTAGAAACAATATATATATATATATATATATATATATATATATATATATTAATGAAAAATAAACAAAAAAAGAGAGCCAAGAATACATTAAAAGAAAGAAAAAAAAAACATATTTGCTAAATTCATACCCTAATTTATAAATCCAACATCATTTTTAATTTTTTTCCTCAAACATACCCTTATATATACATCCGCACCTATACCTTTTCTCTCATTCTCATTCATTCCCTATCTCTCAACCTCTATCACAAAAGCCAATCATACCAAGGCAAAATAAAAAGAACAAGTTATCTTCTATTTGTATTGGTTTTAAACCATCTGAAATAGTAAGAAAGTCAATTGCATGAAATTCTTTTATAGGTTTTAAATCGTCTAAAAGGGGCGCTGGTTGACATATCAACATCGTTGTTATTTGTCGTCTCGGTGCCTTGTGACCATCGTGATCCACTTCCATAATTTTTGTGAATGAAATAAATGTAGAGATTATCTCATCAGAAAAAGAGTTTGATTTTAAGTATCCCTCGCACAAAATTAAAAAAACACAGTAACCGTCATTTTTCCAAATCTGGGCTATTGCCATCCATTTTGTCAGGTGATAAGCCCTAAAAATTTCCTTCTTCTTATTATATTTTGTTATAGTTAATTTTTCAATTAGTTTATATTTTATTTCTTTCAATTCTTCAGTTTTGGTGAAGAAATGAACTTCGTCAGATTGAAGAAATTTCATTACCATTAGTAATTAAGTACATTCATTTGGCAGTCTTTGTGTTCTATGAAGGTGTGATTATCTCGTGTACTTATGCGAGTTTGTCTTTCATCTTTTTTTTGTGTTGATGGTGGCTGTTACTCAACAAAGCACAAATTGAATACCATTATTATTGTGATGGTGCAATTGGATTCTCCACTCTTAAACACTCTAATGAGTTTCTTTTTACTATTAAGTTTTAAAAGATGGTATTTCTCTTTGTTTGTAATTATCACTTTTTTATTAAAAGGTATGTGAGTCATACTGTCATTGTCTTAGCATGTGCAATATGTTCTATGTCAGACTTAGGAGATGGAAATTCACATCCCTCCTTATATTTTTTATGTATTATTTTGTAATATTTATGAAGTTCTATCAATTTTATTCAAAAAAAAATCATCTAAAAGAAAGACAAACAAGTAATCACAATGAAAATGGTGATACAATTATTTGAAAACCAAGCACATAATACCAAAATTTTTTACTCCATGCATTTACTAATAGTAATAATTGAAGATGTTATTGAAAACTCCAATCAATGATGTCTTTTTTCTCATTATTGATTTAATTCAATACATAAAATTTCATAACCTAAGAAAACGCAAAACTCAAAACAAAGTAGTAATGAAACAAAATTGTAACTGTCATTTTTAATGAACTCAACAATGTTATCTTTCTCATGCTGGATTTGGAACATGTTCACGACTAACCATATAAAAGGTGTAGGCTTCCGGTTGTCAAAGAAAGCCAAATATGTTAATATAATGAAATTGCTTTTGTCTCTTCATTTCATTTGTGTCTGGCGAGAGAGTGTAAGAGTGTGGATCTAAAGGGTATTATTGAAAAAAATGGCAACAAATATTAGGCTTAGCAATTAGGGCATGAATTTAGTAAATTCAATATAAATAGTGTAATCAAAGTTTTTCAACCATAATAATCCTCATAAATTAAAGACTTGTAAAATTTTGGAGTAGTAAACCATCATTACAAAATAAAAGCAAATGTGCTATGACAGACAGACTAACCAATGACTTAATTCTCTTTGCAATAAAAAGGAAAATGAAATATAATATGTTGAAAGCTTGAAGAATTCACAACTAGGTCGGTATGATGATCCTTCACAAAAAAAACCAATAGAATTAAATGACAAGGCACAATAATTATCAATTGTAAAATGGCGAACTGAAACTAAACTATGACACAACTGTGGAACAATAAGAACATCATGAAGAGTGAATTTGGAAAATTGAGTTTTGATAAATTTATTCCCAATATGAGTAATTTTAAGAACATTACCATCTCCAACTTTAACCACATTACCTCTATAATAAGGTTTGTAAAAGTCCAAATTGTTTAAATCATTTGTCATATGATGAGTAGCTCCAACATTTGTCTGCCAAACTGGTTAAGTCACATGAAGTCAAACAAAAGATTGAGACAAATCCATTGATGGTTGAGTAAGTTATGGACAAAACTTAGTCGAGTGAGAATGATCATCACAAATTTGGCACCTTACATTGAATGATAGTGGTGCACCCAGAATAGAGGAGGTTGAACTTTGAGTACCCAATGAGTTGCGTGAATAATTGGAAGGACGAAATTGAGGATGAAAATTTTGACCACGATAATTCTGAAAATTTTACCTTGGCTAAGGTCCCCTAGACTGAAAATTTTGGCCTCCACGTTGAAAATTACCACCACGAAAAGGTCTAGCTTAATAACCACCACGAGTTTTAGTAGTAAGGAGAGATTGTGTTGCAATGTTAAGAGAACCCATGTCTGATTAAAGTTGTGACTCATGACCTAAAAGAAAAGAATGTAGCTCCATAATAGACGATAATAGTTTATTGCTGTCATGATGGTTACTACATCGGGATATTCAGTAGGTATTTCAAACAAAACTTGCAGCATCACATCATCATCATTAATTAGTCTGCGAATAGAATGAAGTGCATTTACAGTGAACTTAATAAACTGAGAGTAACTTGCCATGGAACGTGCCCCTTTTGAAGCTTGATTGAATTTCATTTTTAGTTGCATAAATTTGGCATTAACATGATCATGGAATAATTTTTCAATTTCAATGCAAGTTTGACGAGCTGTTAAATGTTTCCTTGATTGTAAAACATGTTTTAGGATATCAGGTGATATAGTTACATAAAGCCAAGAAACAATAATGTAATCTATCTACAGCCATAGTGAATGAGCGGGATTGGGGATTGATGTTGGGGGATTTGTTTCATTGTTGATAATAGTTTTAGGAGGACAAGATAGATGTTCTTCAATGTGATCATGAATCTGATAACAATGGAGGATATTGATAAACAAAGTCTGCCACATCAAGAAGGTTGAGAAATCTAAAACAATAGAGATATGATTTTTGGTGTTGTTGACATTGAAAAGTTAATGAAAAGATGTTGGAAGAGAAGAGTGATCGATCGAGATGAAGTAGAAGAGGAAGAGAGAGATGTGTTTGAAGAAGTGTTTGACATTATTAAGAAGAAGAAGAAGAAAGAAAGAAAACATATACGAACATAAAGAAGAAGAAAAGAGATTCGTAGAAAGAAAAAAGATAAAGGGAATTTCAGTTCAGATTTTTTATAGGCTCTGATACCATATGAAAGGGTGATTGTTGACAACCCAAAACAGTGGGTTCACCCATATTTATAGTAATTGTAATGGTGTGAAATTATATAAATATCCATCAACACATCAGCTCATAAATACATGGCAAATATAACTAAAATATACATAGAAATACATATGTTATTATGTACATGGTTCTAATGGCTAAAAATTGCATTCCTTAATAGACTTCCTTAATAAATGAAGGGTAAAAAAAAGTTTACCAGTTCACCATAAAAAATGACTCAATATCAATAAGGCGGGGGACATGTGAACAACCTTCTTTGGTTAGACATAGATATAACATCTCAACCTAACAAGTGGATAACCATTTGCTTTGACTTATAAATAAATAGAAATTGACAATAAACTAGATTCTTAGAAAGGACATTACAGTTAGAAATGAGCAAAACATGATAATTAGAATACAAGCTGAAAAATGGTAATTTATAATTTTAAAAGTTAGAAGGTAGAGGTATTAATGATATAATGAGTATAATTAAACCGAAGAAAAAAAAATAAAAAATCCACCTACTTAGCTTGTTGAGTAGATAAAATAGAAGCTTATAAATGAAATTAGTTTTGAAAAAATAAACTACAAAAGGTAAAAATGCTTGAAAATACATACATACATATATATATATATATACACCAAATAAAAAATATATTATTATGAAACAAAAGATATAGATCTTTGACATTTATATGCTCCTTTCAAATCCGCAAAAAAATTAAAAAAGAAAAGAGATAATTATATCATATAACATGAATTTTGGATCAATTTTCAATTCTATCTTGAACAAAAATCATTTACAAATCTATTCTAAACTTTTTTGCCCTTTTCAAAACTACCCAACATGACATGTGTCCTATGTTGATACATGATATGTTGGGTAGATTTAAAAGGAATTACAAAGTTCATAGCTTAAATTGTAAGTTATTTTAGTTTTGGGTATAATTGAAAATTGATGAAAAGTTTAAGGCATGCAAAATGTATTTTTTTAAAAAAAAAATTGATATCTCAAGGCTCAAGGATGATCCCTAAGACGACCTGTGGTTCACACCTCATTCTCTAATGAGTTCCTAAAATTGCATAAGAAAGACCCATAGTGATACTTAAGGGCAAACGCTCTGATAGTTAAGTCAGTAGAGTGATTAAAAGAGTAAAGTAGAATAGAAAGTATGAGATAGAGTAAGAATGATTAATCTTTTTCATGTGTCAGCACATGGTATATATAGAGAAATTCCCAACGATTACTTCTCTGTGATCTTGGGGTAGTGAAAATAAATCCTCAACTACCAGAGCATAAATCTCTTCGTGGTGAGACCCGCGACGCTATATCCAAGCATGATTCACACGTCCAACAGTTGTTGAATGAAATTATGATCCTCAGAGTGTCCTTCTAGGATGACCCCTCGTTAGTCTAAATGATCCTTCATGTCACGCATGTTTCATCCCTCACGGGTCACTCCTGTCATGTTCTTGTTTCATGCTGCAATCCCATAAATAGTTAAGCTGGACTGACCTCTTACCTAGTGTCATCCAGGGGTCTTCTCCTGGGGGATGAGTTATAGGCAACTAAGGGTGGCTTAGGGTGGACCCTTTATAGGGGTGAGTAATCACATGTCCCCCGCCAGTTTCTTAGTAAAAGACTGAGGGTCGGTCCTATCTTCACTCCAAGGTTTCGTCCCTATCATGGTTATGGCTAATAAAGCTCATGCCTCGATTCGAAAGTCTTCACTTTTTTGAATTTGTATTAGGCGGGAAAACTCCCTCTCACTTCTCTTGAATGCCCCCATGGCAAAAATTGCGCATTGCGAGGGGTCGTTTCAACCTTTTCCACTTCCCCTATAAATGGGATTCATTTCTCCCTTTCAAGAATATTTGCATTATTTTTTTTTCTTTTGAAGGACTTCCACTATATCCCCATCCTTTAGAGCCCTTTTTTAATCATCCAAGTGTCACGTATAGTTTATCCTCCTTTGAAAGACTAATAGGTACGTCTCCCTACCCTATAAACTTGTTCTCTTTTATTTTACTTCAAGTTTACTCTGAATGACTAAGTTAGGGTTCGTCCACTATGTTTGATTGAGGATGAGTACCGCCTCTTATATCCAAAACCCAAGGAAATCATCAAAGCCTTAGTTCTCTAACCAATAGTTATCCTCATATCGTACACCTCCTATCCCTATCGAACATGTGGCTGTTACTCCCCCTTTGACGATCTTCCGAGGCTTCGACTTCTGAGAGATTTCATCTCTCTTTTAACCCTAAAGTCCCATACCACCTTATGGATGAGAGTTTCAAAGAGAAGCATCCCCGAAAGAGGAGAATAGTGGAACCGTATAACCTCTACGATGCCCATCCTTTAACTGTTATCCCTCCAGTTGAACCCCATATGGTGGAGTTGGAAAGTGATTTAGATATTGAAGAGGGCGGTGATGAAACTAAAACCCACCATGATCGGACAGGGTAGGAAGAGTATGACGAGGGTAAAGGTCATAAGGTTCCCACTCTTCCCAAGAAAAGAATTATTGCCTCCACCCCCCTAGACCAAATAGTTAATGCCCTAACCATAGATGATCTTTAGCATATCAGAGAAGTTTATAGGATTCCTGATAATTTTATACTTTCCCATCCTGATCCTAACTTAGGAGTGACCCAAACACCTTCAGGCAATGGTAGGATTGTCTATATAGAGGATATGATAATTGGTTTTCAATTTCCCTTAACTTTTTTTTAGTTAAACCAAACATCTCAAGATGGGTATTTCAATGTGTGATCCGTATTGATAACTGGTAAAAAGGTATCGTCATGACCCCAGACAGGATCCAAATGAACCATCTTGGTGATACTTATCTTTGTAATTATCCTTACTACCTTTTTATAACTGGTGCTAACCTCTATGTCTTTTTCCTTATGCAGAGATGGCTGGTATTCTTAAGAAGATGAAGGTTATGGAGGAAAGAGCACCAACTATTAAGCAAAGGAAAGAGTGTGGTTCATCAGGTGCTGGCAAAGGATCGTTCGACACGGACAAGGGCTCAAGGATGATCCATAAGACGATCTGTGGTTCACACCTCGTTCTCCATTTGGTTCCTAAAATAACATAAGAAAGACTTAGAGTGATGCCTAAGGGAAAACACTCTAATGCCTAAGTTAGAATGGTGATTAAGAGAGTAAAGTAGAATAGAAAGTATGAGATAGAGTAAGAATGATTAACCTTTTCCATGTGTCAGCACAAGGTATATATAGAGAAACCTCAAATGGTTACTTCTCTGAGATCTTGAGGTAGTGGAGATAAGCCCTCAACTATCATAGCATAAATCTCCTAGTGGCGAGATCCCGACGCTATATCTGGGCATGATTGACATGTCCAACAGTTACTGAATGTAAGTACGATCCTCAGGGGGTCCTTCTAGGACGACCCCTCATTAGTCCGAACGGTCCTTCATGTCACGTAGGTCACTCCTCTCATGTCCTTGTTTCATACGGTAATCCCACAAATAGTTAAGCTGGACTAGTGTCTTGCTTAGTGTCATTTAGGGGTCTTCTTCAGATGATGATTTGTAGGCAAACAAGAATTGTTTAGGGTGGACCCTTTATGAGAGTGAGTCGTCAATATTATATATGATGCATGTGGGTCTGGCCAACGCTGGATTGGAACTGTTTTGGTCAAGCTAGAACAACCTGCATAGAATAAACAGTGGTCAGGGGTGGCAGGACGTGGGATCCGGCGATAACCCTCCGACGCTCAAGTCAGAAACAAGTTTCAGAATAGAAGCTCTCAAGAATGGAACTTTGTATAGTATTTGGGTTGTGAGAAAACATTACCTCGTTTCAGTTGTTGAGAACTGTATTTATAGGGTGAAAACCCTGTTGAAGGGGATACATGTCAGCTCCAGATACTTTGCAGTGTACCTCTCAATGGGACCAACGATACCTGTCTATTGTGGGACTTGAACCCCCGAAGGCCATAAGAGACAAAACTTGTTGTGCGTCTGGGGCTCCGGTAGGACCATTGTGCGTCTGGGGTTCCGTCAGAATCCAAGTCGAAAGTTGAAGCCGAACCAGGCCAAGACTGAGCGGTATCAATATACATCTTATTAAATAGTTAAATTTGTTTAAAATTTAATTTATTAATTAATTTTTTCCTATGCATGCAAAAAAAAAAAGTGCTAGGCACCTACACTTGTAACGTAAAACTTTGTAAAAAGAGAATTAAAATTAGGTTAATGACAAAAACGTTTGGTACTTCATAATTGTTTTTATTTTAACTAAATGTTAAAATACACACATTGTTTTTGTCATTTGAATTTTGAATTCAACTATTCAATTAGTTGTTTCTTTAAAACCTACCACTTTTATTTAGCTTCTTCTCTCTCTCTTTTTACACATGTAAAATATTTCATCATTGCATTGGATTCAATTTTTACGGGTTTGGGGTTCATAAAAAAAATTTAATTTTGTGTTTTAAAAAAAAAACTGTTTTGTTGATAAATTCATTTAATTATTTGACCACATACATTGTAGCCAAACTGTTTTTCAATACCATTCATTGTATTAGTGTAAATAACACCATAAGTTATTTTTCTAATACATTGTATTTGTACTATTAAATATAATTAGTGATGCATATCTATTTGGACAGGATGCCTCTGAGTTAAATAGATCAAGGATAGCCCAAATTTCATTTGAAATTTTTTTAATAAACATAAATTTCATTAATTAATTAATTATGAATTGTAAGATTCAGTAATAAAAAAACTTGACATAGAATCAATTATTCAAATAAGAGCGAACTGATTCACAGACTCTGTAGAATATCCAACATCCATATTGTTGGTTTTGAAAAAATGTGATTATAATAGTGGAATAATGTAACTCTTTACAAACATTTGAAACGGAAAAGTATACAGATTTATCGACAAGATAAAAACTAAAAAACAATATCCATTAAGGGAAGGAAAAACAAAACTTCCGCTGAGAAAAGGGTACCCAACAAAAAATAAAAAATAACTTAATATAAACTAAAAAAATAAATAAAATTATCATCTAAAATAATTATCACAAATCCACCTGTCTGTAAGCATATTGAAAGGGAGACAAAGCGATGTTGATGAAACAATTGTAGAGGTTGATGAGAGGAACGAGCATGAGATGTGATGATAACACTAAAGGTGAGATTATTTATATTCAATTTATTAAAAGTATTTAGAACCATCACAGATCAAAAGAGAAAATTGGTGGTGGTTCAAGAAGAAAACTTTATAGAAAAAGCTTGAGGGGAGAAAAAAGAAAGGCGGCTAGAGTTTTTTAAAAAATTAAATTTCATTTGATTAAAATGATATTTGATAAAAATGAAAATTAAATTGTAAAAATTAAATACTAGAGTATAAGACTGCTAAAAAAAGTACTAAATTATAAGTATTAAATAAAATAAGCGATTTATTTTTTTTACATTATAAAAATATTTTAAAAAGTAATTATTTATTATATTCAACTTAAATTTTAAGTTAAAATTTTAGTTTAACTATTTTTTTTACTTAATTTAAACTTTTAAATTAAATTCATTAAATAAATTTAAAATGATTAAATACTAAAAATTTTAAATTTTAATTTTTAATTTTAAGTTGAATTATAAGTATCATCTAAATTATTTAGTAAAACTCAAACATAAAAGGCTTAGTAAAATTATAAAAAAAAATAAACAAGATTTTTAAATAAGAATGAAAGCATTCAAATTAATAATTTAACTATAAGAATGGTCATCCAAACTATCAGTCCGAATGTTTTTGATTTTATTATCTTGTAAATCTACAAGGAAAAGAGCAACTCACTTGAAGGAGATTTACAAATATACTTTTATTTTTAAAATTCTTCTTCTATAATTTGGCATTTATTGGCAAAAAAAAATGTTTTGCATTTTTGTTTTTCATCTTTTCATAGTTTTGTCAATTTTCTTTTTATTTTTTATGACAAAATCATATTTTATATCATAAATTTTTGTGCTAAATATCAAATATAACATGAATTTAAAAAACTTTCAAAATATGAACACTTTTTAATTTATCATGACTTAAAGAGATGGTGTGTGCCACATGTCACTTTTACTCTTTATGTGGCAAAATGATATGATTCTACAATGTCATTTGTACATGCATGCCCTTGTATATTTGAAAGTGTTCTCAAAATTCACTATATAATTTGAAAGTTTTTTAAGTTTGTGATATATTTGATAGATATTGTAAAGTTTGTGGTATAAAATAAGATTGTCTTTTATTTATTTATGTATTTATAATTAACTAATTCTTTTGTATAATTCAAACATCATAGTATGGTGCTTAAAAAAAATAAAGCTTAGTGTAGTTTATTTAATAAAATAAAAAAAATCAAGATAAGTATTATATTGGTGAAAATTTTACTTTTTAATTTTCATAAAAAATCAAATATTTTTAAATATAAATAACAACTTTTTTTTTTAAATAAGAGATATAAATAACAACCTAATTATTTGTATACCAAATTTTAATTTAATAATAAAGTACAATTTATGCTATAAACTCGTATCTGATTCCCCTATCCCAAATTAAAAAGAAAAATTCTAATTATTTCATAACATGATATTTCATGAATTAAATTAATACCATAATTCACAAATCAACCTTTTTATTTTCAACGAATATCATTTTTTTAAGAGATTATAGTTTCTTGAGTATTAGGCACTGTTCTTTTAAATTTTAAAAAATAAATGATAAGTAAATATAAGTTTTAATTAATAAAAAATAGTTTTCATAAGTAAAAATCAATTTTAATTAATAAAAATAAGTTCAGTAAATATCAGTTTTAATCAGAAAGAATAAGTTCATAAAATCCTTAAAAATAAATTATAATCAGTAAAAATTAGTTTTAATAAATAAAAATCTATTTTAATCATTAAAAATCAGTTTTAATTAATAAAAATAATTTCAATTTAGTAAAAATATTATTGTCAATTATGTATTTCATTTTTAAGATATGTAAAAACGTGGCTTGACATTGAATCTTGTATTAGCTTGGTAGGATAATATGATAATTATCATTGACTTATATCTCTTAATCTTAAAAACATGGTGCTAAATCATAG
>CAOJBK010754270.1:0-17322 GCA_948294925.1 Codiaeum variegatum | reverse complement strand
TCTGTAGGATCAGCCCATACACTGCATTGCCTGATAGCTCTTCGTTCTAGCCGGCTTCTCAGAATACTCATCTTGGAAAGTGTAGTGCTCAAACTGAACATAGCCCTCTGATGGTTCTCTAACCCTAGTCGTAGAATAAATTGGGAATCTGAAAAGATCAAATAGAAATCAAAAACTATCAAATAATAAGTACAAATGATATAAAGGTCAAGGAATATACCATCTCTAGAAGCTAAGCAAAGTCCACTTTAGGAACCCCTAGTAAGTAGTCATGGCCTAAATAGTGAACCTGACTAGTGAATCTGAAGTAGCCCATGCTAAGAGTAACTGGTGTTAGTTAGCACATGGGATGAGGAAGCACCCATACCCCAGGAAGTAGAACCATAGTGAGGTGCAACCTGACGACTATTCCCACTACAAGGTCTCTGTCTCTTAACTGTGACACCCCTTCTCCGAGCCAGACCAAAAACAACATGAAATGAGGGCATCCCAACCATTAGACGGGATGTCACGAAGTCCGGGTACGAGACATCCATGAGTAAATAGTCCTCCCAAGCTCTTATAACTCGCCAGTAGGCCTGAAAAGTACCAGACATCCTCTCTCTCATCTGTAAGGGAGGGTCAGTAGGCACAATTCTCTCCTTAGTAGACTGAGCCATCATGCACTCTCTGAGTAAGACCTCCATCAAAGAGGTTGAACCAATCAGAATCTGCCTTAAGGTAGCAGTAACTCCAATAGCATTGAGGTCCATATGCTCCAACTGAATCATGTGGAAAGGTCTCCAAACAGCTTAAAGTCACCAGGATAACAATGAATCAGAAATCTATCAATAAAATGGGTAAAATTTATCAGAATATACCTAAGTCAAAGTCACCAAAATGCACTGGTAACCAGAAAAAGAGTAGCGATCCTGCTCAGGGAGCCAAGACTCCCTACACCACATATTGAGGGTAATAGCACCTATGTGGGTGAAGGCCCAGAGTTGTAAAATAAAAATAGACAGTCAGCAAAATTGGTAAGAAATAAAGAAAATAAAAAAGTAAAAGGGTAATACTAACCTCCCACACAATAGCAGTTGACGAAATAGCAGCCTTGACGACATCACACAAGATGCACATGCCTCAGTATGTCATAGCCAGAGCGGCTCTAACCCAGTCATACTCTCCTAAGTATCTCAAATCCTCTAGAGAAGCTAGGATCCTCAAGTCAACCCATCCGGCCTCATTGTATAGAAATATGGTCTACAATAAGATCAATAAGCCAACCTTAGCACACTGATCAACAATATAGTGTACTAGGTCCATCTGGGATAATAGTTTAATGAAGTCAGTTCTGGAAATCAATCCTGAAGTATTGCACTCTAGTCGTTCCCCCAGCAAGTTACCCAGATCGTGGCGTTGTCTCGATATCACATCAAATGTAACGGTCCTCCTCCCAAAGCGCATCCCAGTCTGATAAACCCACTCAAAAGGGGTCATTATCATCTCCCCCACTGGTAAATGAAAAGTATTGGTGGTCTGCCATCATCTCTCAGTCAGAGAAAATATTAGGTTCCTATCTAGGGAATGATCTACATCCAAACTCAACTAACCCAAAAGTGAGCTGAAGTAATACCCTAAGCGATAGAATAGCATCATGAGCACTCAGAAAAGTTATCACACGACCTAAGCATGATCTACCACCCCTCTGACTAAAGATGTCATCCTACAGGTACGTGTTCAAGTCTCATTATTTTCAATTCCTATTTACTACTAACTCTATTTTGTTTTTAGAATAAAAATTAATGTGAGTGAAAAGTAAATAGTCATGCCGTAAAAAAAATTGATACAGAAAAACACATATGGTAAAGAAAATAATAATGAGAGTGAAAATACATACTATAGGGAATCTGTGATAGCTCAAATGCGCCTTGCGATCCTCTAGTAGATTCAAATTTGTAGGAGTGTGTGGATTCTCTTTATCCATCAGTAAGTGGTCAGTAATGTCCCATTCTGTTAATGGCACTATAATAGAATCAGATGGCTCAGTAATCAAATCAGGTATCTCACCTAGCAACTCCTCTACAGTAAAGCTAAGTTGAGGGTTATTGACAATATCATCTAGGGGTGGAGCGTAGAAATTCGGAATCGTCTCTCCCTCCAAAAACACACTCAAATGTGCAGATAGGTCTTCCTCCCCGAAACTGTCAATTTGTATCATAAAAAAACCTTCTTGCCAAATAAGAAAGGTAAAAGAAGAAAAATCAAGAAATGAAGGTTGCAAGTGAAATTGAAAGCTACAAGCCCCTTATATAGGCAAATTCCCAACTACTTCATTAAATGCGTTTATACTTAACAGCCATGATTTCACAAACATGATTCCTAAGTGGGGCAACTGTGAATCATAATTTTTAGACCATTAAATTCGCCCATTAATATGAGCCCAACAGTTCAAATCGAGCTCAAATCAAACTTAAAACAGACTCAGAAAACCTAAAAAATTGAATCAAATTGGACCAAACCGACCTAAAAGTCAGCCTAGTGACCTAGACCCAGTCACATATGTGTTTAGAGCAAACACATGCATTTGGCCCAAAATGCACGAATTTTGCCCTTATAAATTCAAACTTGCGAGAATAGTTTGGGGTTCCGACTTTCAAACTTTTCAAACGCACTTTTTACCCATTTTCAGCTTCCAAACACTCAAAAATACCCTCCAAACATTGCAAAACTTCTCGAACCGATCCAAACCTTCAGAGTTTCACAATAGCTACTCTTGTTCTCATCAAACCAACAGTTCAATCCTTCAGTTTTAGTTCAAATAGACATACACCTATGCTCTCCAAACACAACAGAGACCCGTTTCGGTTTCGTCAAGCCCTCCGACTCACCGATTCCAAAGCCCCACATAGTAAAGGTAAAATCAGTATAGTATACAGTTCTACTCTTAATTTTCGAATGGCAATGGGCCCTTTAAAACTGAGTTAAAGCATATTTTATAAGAATTCAATTTTAAGTCCTTTAATCTGATTAAGGCATGTTTTACTGAAAAATCTGCTTTTCATAAAATGAATTCAATTAAACCCTAAAATGAACTTAGGTAATCAATTTCACAATCAAAATCATTCTTTTTATTAATCAAAATCTAAAATGATTAATAGCCCATTGGTTAACAAATTTATTTAATTAAATTGGTTAGCTACTGAACATCAAACCACCCCATTGTTACCAGAACAACCCCCACCATTCGTGAGAAGGGAGAACGACATGGGGTTTAATTCCCATTCAAAGGGATACGTCAGCAAGCCGTTTCATGGCTTCAACTCTAAATATGTGTTTACTTTCATTTTTGTTCGATTACTTCATTATCATTTTCACTATGGTTTAGTTTCTTTTATCCGTTATTGCGATTGGCTTTTTTATATTATTCTTGTGTTATTGTGTAAGGATTTGTATTAGGAAATGTATGCTCCTACCATATCATAAGACTGGAGGGGAGATCCCCTATTTTTATGTTCTTTTGGAAAATTGTAATCTATTTTTCTTTATCTCTTTCTTTGGGGTAATGTGCCTTCCCTAGAACCTGAAGTGGGCTAGTGGAAGGACCCTTGGTCAATTGTTGAATTATTGCTTTATGGTTTGTCATGTGCATTATAACATGTTCATGCATCATGATTATTATGATATCTCCTCATGCATAAACACCTACTTTAATCAAAATCAAATATTTTTAAGCCAAAAGTTGTCATGTAAAAAAACTATTTTTCATAAAAATTATTTTATTCAGATATGAATCCTCGAATCCTCTTTGGTTTAAAAGAACAACCTTTTCAATTGGGTAAAAATCATTTTTTCTAAAATGGAGTTTCACAAAAGGTTTCTTAATCACATAAGAAAAATATATTTTCTTAAAGAATTGTGTGGCAACTATGTACATTGAACACACTATATGCACGCCAACAAACACATGTGGATGCACAAATGTGGAACCCAAGCACAATCTATGATGCCATGCACAATCTCATCCCTCGTTGTTGGTTTCCTTTGAGCCTGAGCTAGCAAAGCACGTTGGGGAAATCCCTTAGGCCGCTTGAACGCGACCTCACAGTGATATGATTAAGGAGATGGATTCTTTACAAAAAAAAAAAAGACATGAGGATTGAATGCTTTAACTGAAGGAAAGAAGGTTATTGGGTGCAAATGTGTGTACAAGAAGAAACCATGATAAAAAAAAAAAGAGAAAATGCTTACAGCTTACCTAGTTATAAAAGGGTGCTCACAATAGAAGAGTATTGATTATGATGAAATTTTTTTCTCCTGTGGTAGGACACACTTCTATTAGGATTGTGTTGGCATTGGTAGCCAATTATAACATGTATTTAGAGTAGATTGGTATGAAGACTACATTTATGCATGGTGATCTTAAGGAGCAGATTTACATGGAATAACACTCAGCCTGAACAGGAACATGTGGTTTGTAAATTAAAAAGGCCAATGTATGGGTTAAAATAGTATGAACGCTTTGACTTTTACTTTATTAAAATTGGCTATAAGCAATATGAGTATGATTATTGTGTTTATGTTTAAAGCCTTGATGATAGTTCTTTTATTTTATTTTTTTGTTATGTATGTTGATGATATGTTTATTCTTGTTTAGAATATGCATTATGTCATTAAGTTGAAAGCTTTATTGTCTAAAGAATTTGATATAAAAGACTTAGGTTCTGCTAAGAAAATTCTTGGAATGGAAATTCATATGGATAAAGGCTTTAGAAAACTATGGTTGTCTTAACAGAATTATGTTGAGAAGGTTTTAAATAGATCTAGGGATTAAAGGGAAACCTATGAGTACACTATTGGACAATCACTTTAAGCGTTCTTTAAAACAATGTCTAAAGTCAAATGTTAACATTAAAGACATGGTTAAGGTTCCTTATGCAAGTGCAGTGGGTTGTTTGATGTATGCGATGGTTTGTCCTACACCTGATTTGGATAATTAAATATGTTAAGTCAAAGCCAAGTAGACAACATTAGGAGGATATCAAGTTCAAGCATTATTTAGACTTGTTGCATACTTTCTACTATTAATTATCCATGTTAACCCAATCTTTTTGGTTTGTGAGATTTTAGGTTTATCTTCATGAGGCTTGATATTTACCAAGGTGGTGATTGTTGTGTATGGCTCATATTTACGTAAGGTTTTATTCAGTTGATGTTACCTAACTATACATTATAGGGGTAATTTTATAAAATTACTATTTGTGGTATTTATTTAAATATGCATAAGTAATGTAACCCTTTATATCAATAATAATATAATAGACGGAGCCCTCCCTCCCATAGACATAGGCGAATTACCGAACCACATAAATCTCTATGATAATTTTTTTATTACCTTTTTTGTGTTTTTCTTTTCATTTTAATCCTATTAATCTTAACACTTTTTTCTTAAAGTTATAAAGTTTTTAACACTATAGATTTGGAAGTTCTGAAACCAAACATCCTCCTATGATTATTGAGTTTTGAACTCTATGGATTAATAGTGCTAAGTTCTATAGATTAAAAACTTTAAAAGTAAACTTCTTCTCTTAATATTAAAAATTAAAAGCATCATGATAAATATTTAGATTTAATTTTTATAACTAAAAAATATTAAAGTTATAGAGTTTCAATTCATAAAATAAAAGTTTTGGAATCAGATTTGTTCTTTTAATCAAAAGATTATATAGTTTTAAACCATATGAGAATTAAAGTTTTAGAAGTATTTAATTTCATAAAACCTTAATTTTATTTATATAGAGTTTTGAACTTCAAATTTGTAAATTTAGAATTTGCATTATTTGCTACTTTTTACAAATTTTACAGTTCATAACTCTATCAAGTATAGAGTTTAGCCATTTAATTAATTGAAAACTCTATGACTCGTTAAAGCTTATTATCATTAAAGTAACATACCTTCTAAAAATGATTTTGACTATGTCCTTACTTTGCTAAGGAAAGTTAAATATGATTTATATGTAAAATTCCATAGACACGTGAATATTGTCATTTCCATCATTAATTTAATATCAATACCTACCTTTGTCGAGAATTAATTTTAGCAACAAGGCTTGCACTTGTAAGTTTGATAAAATAAGTTTCTAACTTGCAAATATAAAGGTTAAACAATAGTCTTATGAAGCTTTATTCATTAATTCAAAAGTTGGTTCTTTTTAAAGAACTAAGGTTCACTTGATTTGATTAATGGATATGTAGGCAACCAAACTAAAAATTGGATTCATTTATAATTAATTATATCTTTGACTCAGTGATAAATCTAAAATGGCTATTAGGTTTAATAGATTAATCTAATCATAATATGAATTTAGTTAGCCTAAATGATTAACTAAAAAGTCTCATAATATTTTATAATCTATAAATGGCTTGATCTCTACCAAGTATACATAGGTAACTTGAATGTTTCACTCAACTACAACAATTTTAAGATGAACTCAATTTTTCAAGTAAATAAATTAGTTAACTAAAGGGTTTTTACAAAAAAAAATCCTGAAGTTTCAAAAAATAGCATGATGTTGTAATATTATATAAAAGAATCCTAACATTCAAATTTTAGTATTAATTTAGCCTAGATAGATGTTATTGAAAATTTTAGACCTAAATCCCTTCTATGAGATGACATGGACATGGCTGACTTGGATTAGTTGCCATGTAATAATGCATATGGAATATTACTAAATCAATAGCCCTCTATTAAAGAGAGAGATAGAGAGAGAGAGAGAGAGAGAGAGAGAGAGAAAATGATGTCTTTTCATCCTTATGAGTTCTAAAGCTCCAAAGCGAGAAAGAGATAGAGGGATCAAAGAAGTTCATTTTCTATCCTTTGTAATGGTGCAGCTGACTCCCAACAATATTTCAAACACCATTATTTTTTGAGGACCCAGGTGTAAATGTTGACCCAATAAAGTCTTTTATCCATCGAGAATCAAGAATGATTACAACCAGGAGGTGGCATTTAAGGATGAAAAGGTTTGTGTTCAAAGGAATCAGAGATGCCCTTTCTCTTTATAACTCATTGTCAAGCTTTTACATAGAAAAAGCTTAAAGTGAATAATTAGCCAAACTAGAAAACCATCAAATTGGCAAGTGGCAAGATTGGATCTTATCATGCTTGAAGTAGAGAGATAAGTATAGTATTGATTAATTTCTTTTCATAAATAGAATAAAACTCACAACTAGATTATACAAAATTCTAGAGGAATTAAGAGAAATTCTTACCTAGACTATGTTCACCATCTCATCTATGGACACAACCAATAAAATTATAACAAGTAAGCTCATATGACACATTGTATTAGAACTTATTTTAATGATTAACCTAATTAAAAATAACACAGAAATGTTCTATTGCCATCCTCTCGTCTTTCGCCCCGTTCTTCAAGTTACTCTTCTTCTCTCGATTTATTTTGAGCCTACAAGAAAAGTATCAATCTCATCTCCTTGCCTTCTATTCCCAATTCTCTTGTTCCTAAACTAAAAGAAACCAGTAAATAATAGAAGAATATGTGTTGTGTTATTGAGTTTGGAATTGGAATTGAGTTATGTCTTTGACGATAAGCTGTTTAGGTATTAAAATTATAAACTCCAGAATTACTGTCACGGTCACCAGTCATAGATTCTCTAGAGTTAAAGGCAAGTGTGTATATATATAAGTTTAGGGGTAGAATAAATTGATGATAATGTCTTGAATCTTTAAAAGCAATTTAGATGTAAATTTTTTAGATTTCCTTGAACTTGCGATTGGAGGTACTATTTTTTATTTGGAACAATTTTAAGGCATTTTCAATTAGGATCTTGTCATTTAAACTTTTTTAGGCTAATAATTTACTCTTTTTTAAAACATTTTTATTATGATATATTGAATGTTATTTTTAATCTTTTAATTTTAATTAATTCATGTATATAATATATTTCACTCTGACAAGAGGAAGAATTTCTGGAAATTAACTAGAATTTTATTATTAATATTTTCTTAAACATTGTATATGATAGACTTCAATTTTCTTCAGGAAGCTTTATGATGAAATCCTTTGATTTTGAAATTTAATATATGAAATGCAAATTCAAGCATGAGTATTATTCTAGCTTCATTTGATGGCCTATGTCTAAAATTCAATAAACATCATGTTATTAGCTTTACTAAAGTTATTCATGTTGTCTTCATTTACCTGGCCTTCTATTCCCAATGGTCTTGTTCCTAAACTAAAAGAAACTAAGAAACAATATAAGATTATGTGTTGTGTTATTGAGTTTGGAATTGGAATTGAGTTATGCCTTTGATGATAAGATATTTAGGCAGTAAAATGATAAACTCCAAATTTGATATACTTATCTTTTAATTGGATTTAGTTTGCTTCTCTTGCTAAATATGTTAATAGCAAAACCAGTTAGTAAACCATGTTACTTGTCTTATGCTTTATTTTGTTTATACATATTTTTTATTTTCATAAGTTGATATTCTATTGGATTGTAATCAAAATTTATATTTATCTCTTATTTCTAATCACTTTGAAATATGAGATACTATGATTCCTAGAGTGTGATTTTGAGAATCGTATGTTATTACCCCTGTTGAGAATGTTTTTGTTTCACTGCTTGTCTAGTATGTTTTTATTAGTTGAAAGAAAACTCTCTTTATGAATTCATAAATTCCTAAAGAGTAATTGAATTACTTATGTAACTGGAGATCCAGAGATAATGATTGATACATTCACATACCTAAGCAAGTACGCAATTAGAGAATTTGCAAGATTGGAAAGATTGTCTTTTGATGTTTTTACTCTTCAGTAATTGTACTCATTTCAGTTGGCGGCCACAAGTTTTGTTCATTATCATGGTAATGAAGGATTAGATTAATATTTGATTATTTCTTTGTAATTATTTTTAACTCACCTTCTTTACAATTCAACAATAAAATAATGATGTATGGATATTAATTGTTGTTTTGATAACATATTATTTTTCTTTCAAATATATGATTTTTTAATGTGTTTTTTTTAAATCCAATTTTTTTTAATGTTTGATTATATTAATTGATTAATTTTTACTAGAACCAAAATGTATTCAAATTTTATTCTACTAAAATTCAAAATCAAATGATATTTCTTGTTGTCCCCCTAGCCTTAGTTTGTTTATTGGAATCTGGGAGCCCACATGACATGGGAGATTTTCTACATGGGCCTTGAAGAGAGAACACACTCATTGGCTTGACACCACAATCCAAACCAAAATCTTAAGGCATTGAGTTTATGGGTCCTTCCCAATTATATATCCCTCTTCAATCCCATCTTTTTCCGATATGGGATTTTAGCACTCTTTAATTCTTAACATTGTTGTTATTACATGATGTGTGTGGTGCATCCCATTTCAGGGAATGCACTACCTCATGATTGTATTGAATTCTTTTATGGCCAATGGATTTGGGTTCTCTCGAAGATGAAAAGGTCACTAAGAGGGTGCCAACCTAGTTGGGATGCTCGAATGCGGTCATTGATCCTTGAGATCCTTTCTTTTCAAATAAAAAATCAAAATCAAAATTTACACTCAGTGTAGGTAAATATATACTCTTATCATTTTCAACCAAACAGTTTAAGACTAAGTAATTATTTAAAATAATCAAAGTATTATTAATATATAGTTCACAAAGTGGCCATCTTTGAAAGTGTGCATGGACATTTTTTTTAAATTACAAAGAAGTCTAAAATTTAATGCTATAGAAAAAAGATCAATTAAAACATCATGTTTCAACAATAAAAAAAAAAGGTGCAATTTAGTTGTCTAGCAACCTTATTCTTGAAGTATGCCTTAAACTATTTAATACTGATGTCCAATTTTTTTCTATCTAAGTAGAATAATGCTCTAAATCCACCGAGCTCCATGAGAACACTACAAAAAAAATTTCAAGGGTCAGATCTCGAACATGCCAAGTCTTCAATTAAAACTTTTACTTTTTTAGTCTCCAATTAAAATTAGATGAATCCTATTATATTAAAAATGAAGTTATTGCAATATTATTTAAAATTATAGAAGAAAAGAAATAGATTACTATATTAAACTACCTGAGGTAAATTCCTTATGGAATCAACTCCTTGCAACGTAGAAGTGAACGAAGTATTAATCAGATGAGATATATTAAGTATATACCCATAAGATTGATAACCACAATTAACTGCCTATATAGAACAAAATTTTCAACATCCAAAAAGTTAATAACACACGTAATGTAATACATATTTACACATATAAAGTATATAATATAAACTTACACTTAGATATTAAGGTTAATTCATTAAATGTGAATTAGTAAATGGGATTGTTGAAGTAGGAAATATATGAGTGGTAGATGAAACTATTGTATGAATTTCTTATGCAATAACATCTCCATTGTCCATGTTAAGAGTTTCTTTAACACTCTTTCCTACCCCATGAAAAATATAAAATATAAAACAATAATAAAACAAAGAGTATCATGGAAAAAAAATTTAAATTCAGAAAGGAAGGAATTGTATACTATTAAAATATTAATATTTCTTATTCTTCATGCTTGTCCCTCCAATATCTTTTTTTTTTATGATTTCTTGTTTTTCTTCTCAAAATGTCCTCTATATCTCGAATTAGAAATTCCTTTATTCTTGGCAATAGGAGGATCCAATATAAGACAATATAAGATCTTCATTGACATCTTTTTTGTTAATGCTATAGGATTTTGGTCTTTTCACATGTGAATTCCCATCTAAATTTAAATTCTTAAAATAATTCATAAGCTCATTTTTCCCATTATCAAATATTTGCCATAAAATCCATCTTGATTCCTCAAGCTCCTGTCCCATTGTCACAATATCATAGGCATACTGCATTGCTTGATTGCATCATACAATTTCTTCTTCATGCCTATTATTTAGTGGCACATCACCTTATGCACTCTTGTATTTGCTTCCTTTGTCCACCTCTTTAAAATAAATTGATCAAGAATTTTTGGTGAATTTTTATAATGTAAGATAGCCAATGCACGAGAACAAACTAAGCCAATTGTTTCAATTTTTTTTTTTTTTTGCAAGAGCAATTTAATTCCATGCTAGACATGTTCAATCCAACAACTCTTACTCTTGAATCTTTCCTTTGCATTATGCAATTATACCTCTGTAATCCATCTTCACTTGTGATCTCTTGGAAATTAACAGCACCACATCCATCAATATAATCTTTTTCAAACATCTTGCACAACTTTTGTGTATAAACATTAACTTCATGCTTTAAAATATTACTACATTTAATTTCACATGTAGAAGCTTTTTGGTGACAAATGAAATCGTCTTCACCTTTGATTTTTTTGCCAAGTTTTCACCATTTTCTCAAATGCAATCACAAATTCTAATATAGAAGTATATTTATTAGCTAATCCGTTCAAAACATTATTTGTCTCTTTCTTCTTTAAGAATATTTAATTACATCGTAAAAACATCTTCATTGAGAGTCATGCACCATTTATGCCTATTTTCATACAACCTTTCCAACCACTCATGATTTCTATCTATATACTCTAGAATCATCTTGGCCTATGTCTCTTTAAACTCAATTTTTGATTCACATCCATGTAAGCATTTGTTAAACAAATTCTAAAAAGCTCGATTAGAGTTTAAAGAACCTAAATGAGAAAGAGCATTTTTTTAGATGTGCCAAAGACATAAATGATGGCTTGTATCATGAAACACTCTTTCTATTGCATTGCCCATTGCTTTATCTTGATAAGTGAAACTTATTTTTGGTGCCTAATTGCCTATTGTCTTTAAAAATGTATTAAAGAGCCACTCAAATGTTTCTATTGTCTCATCTAAGAGAAATGCACACCAAAACATCATATTTTTCCAATGATGGTTAACCCCCATAAATGATACACATATTAGATCATATCTATTTGTTCGATATGTTATATCAAAGACAACTATATCATAAAAAATAAAAAAACATAATCAACTTTAGATCAACCATCACGTTAATAAAAAATTTTCATTCTCCCCTTGTCATCAAGTTGTATATCCCAATAAAACATTTCACCCTCCTCACTTGATTTTCTTTTAAAATGATTATCTAAACTTTGTGCATCCCCAACCTCAATCAACTTATTCTTCTGAAAATGAATATAATTGTAATAACACTTTTTTATGAACCCAAGATTTTCAACGTCGCCATCTTCTTCTGCCATATATGCATAAACATTATTTGTTTGGATACCAACATTTACCATAGAGTTCAATATAGCTCCCTTTGAAGGGGAAATAGATCACACAGATCTTAATAGGTGTCTTTTTGTTGGTGATGCGAACTCATGGTTATGCTCATCAATGAAATGATTCACCTTCTATAATCCTTGTTCATCAACATTAAACCATATCATAGCCTAACACCCAGTTCTAGTGTTAATTTGTTAAAATTTTCATCATTGGATCCACTTTCATCTTTAAAGCCTTCATTTGGACAATAATAATCCTTGCTTTTGATATTTTTGATTCCAACATAATATGATTGTTTTCCTTATCTAACACTAAATCATTTGGAAAATCCATAATTTCGGAATAACTCATATACTTAATTTTCGCTATGCACCACCTATTTCAATAATTGTCCCCTCGTAATTTCTTGGTTTGAGATATCAAAATTGTTATGCCCAACAAGTTCAAGTTCCTCATGCTGCATATTTTTATTGTACCAAAGAAAAAATAAATAGATAAATTAATAATAATTTAATGTTAGAGAAAATCAGTCTAAGACAACAATGACCAACTCATGAGTATTCTTCAAATCTTTACACATTAAAACTGATTTTAATCTCACAATACTGTAATTAAAATAAATTTTATTAAATTGTGTATAAAGTGCACATAAACGTTTGCAAGAGAAACTGTAAATAAAATATGCAAAAAAAAAAAAAACTATAAATGATTAATAAATATTAATACTGAAAGTCTTTTTTTATACATTAATCAAATTTTATTAATAATGATAGAGGAAAAAGTAATTTGGGGGTGAACTAAATTGATGAAAAACCACTCATAAACCAATACATCAAGAGCAAGGACAAGCCCCTTGCCAATAACTTAAAAATCAAGAACTATGTATTAAATAATAAAATTATACCCCCTATACAAAATAATACCCCTATGTATTAGAACCAAGCAAGCCAAACCATGATCATTTGCTCCAAATCGTTCAAATGTGGACCACCATTAAACCCTATCTCTCATGTAACTAATTTCAAAGCTAGGCCCACCACAATTATCATAGCTAATTAAAATCTTTCAAACACTTCAAGCCCCTGCTCATCTGATTATCTCATTAATTCAGCCCTAAATACAAACCTGTATATCATTTCACCGGCTTTTCAAGAGGGGTTTTAGCACAATATCACAACCATATACATCTTACTATAAAACATAGATACATCAAGCGAGGTAGAAGCTTAATGATAAAAAAAAATCAGTCAAATACTTTTTTTCTCTCTCTCAACACCCAATAATTGCAGTAATCAATTGAATATAATGGAAGACAAAATTTTAAAGCCTGAACTTCAATTTTTTTTCTCAAAATTTGATCTAAATAACAATACTAATTTCAATCCTAGATTATATATAAAAGTTCAGTAATCGAATATATTATCAAACAAGAAAATGAGAACGCAAAAATTTCTTGACACGAATAAAAATTTATTTGTTAAATCAAAATATTCAAAGTCAAAACTTCAAAATTTTCTCAAAATTTTATCAAAATTACAACAACAATTTAAACCCTATATGATATATAAAAAGTTTAATAATCAAATATATTATTAAATAGAAAAAGGAGATAGCAAGATAATTTTTAATATGATAAAAATATCATATATGAACTGAGTATTTTTTGAAACTTTACTTAAAAGAAATTGAGAGAAGAATATGAACTTGAAGAATGGGATGGAAGATAAGATGACGACAACGACGACAATAGAATGTTTATGCATTGGTTTTAATTTTTTAACTTAGGTTAATCATTGAAATAAGTTTTAATATGATGTGTTAGATGAGCTTACTTATTATAATTTTATTGGTTATGTCCATAGATAAGGTGGTGAACTTAGTCTAGGTAAGAATTTCTCAGGGATAAAAGACTGAATATCCAAAGAATGAGAAAGCATATTTACAATTATGTTATTGCTTCGTTGATTTTTTTGTATTGTATAACAACTTACACAAGTTAAAGGAGCTATAAGAATTGTGTGTTAAAATAGCTCTAATTGGTAGAAATTTATCAAATAAATTGATGTATACTCTATTAAATTTCTTGTGTTAAATCACAAAAAGGAAGAGTACAAGGCAAAAATCAATATTTTGGATGCCAAAGAGAAGCCAATAAAAATACTATGGGTTGGATTATTTTTTAGCTACAGAAGTTGTTATAGTGGTCTTTACCATATGTTAAAGTGACTATCGTTTTAAATGGTGTTTATAATATTTTAGGTTGTGAAACTATTTTATTTAGTTTGCTCATAGAGAGAAAATGTGAATGCATTTTGTAATGCACTTTTCAGTTGCAAAAAATAGTCTTTTAGTATTGTGATAATCACTTTGTATTTGTTGGTGAAATGTAATTGACCATTATGTGTGAATAACTACTATGCTTTTATGTGTTTTGTGCTTATTTATCTAAGATTGTAGAGTTCATAAACTTTTTTTTTGCCTACTTAGGTGCAAAATGTATTATTCAACAATTTATTATGAAATTCATATATTTGAAATTGAAAATCAATATGAAGACTTACCTCTTCTTTGTGTCCTTAAATAGACTTTATCATTATTTTTAAAAAAAAACAATATGAGAAAACCACAACAAGCTGAATATCAAATAGAATTTTAGTTATGAAGTCAGGGATATTAGACTTGGATTACAGGTGCTTACTCTTTTCTATATTAGCAAAATAGGATCTTCATGTTTGCATATCAAAGGTTGATGCCGTGACTTATTGTAATAAAAATCCAATAAAGGGCCATCTGTGTAAAAACAAATAATTGTGGAATAATTCTATGTACTCATTTATTATAACGATCATTGTACCATAATTTGATATCTTTAAAAATGAATATATTTCTTTTAGTAATTAAATCATGAACAAGCTTTTGATATAGAATTTTTATTAGTTCAAATCTCACACAAAGTTATTATCAAATAAATAAAATGAATATTGAAATTTGGTAAAAAAATAAAATGAATAAAAAAAATAAAAAAGAGACATAGTTATTTCATAATTTAAGATAATTCAACCATGCAAAAGAACTTAAATATTTAAAAAAAAATCAAGAGAAAGTTGTGTAATATCGTGAGCCCATTTTTTTCACCATCAAATCCGACATGTCAATACGAGTATATAGGTTCAAACCGTGCTTAAATCAAACATCAAACAAACTCAGAAAATCTAAAAAATTGAACTGAGTCAGAATTAATCAAGACTGCGAACCAGGCACAGGAGCCAAAGCATTGACACACACACCAAGCACCTGGCACACATGCCAAGTTGCTTGACGCGTGCGCTAGCTACTTGGCGTGCAAGCTTGTTTTCTGACTTTTCCAACTTGATTTTTTTATAAGTTCGATCCTCCAACACTCTTATCGAGAGGTCTTTCCGACGTCGAATCTCTATCGAGTTACTCTAAAAATAGCTTTAAACACTTAAGCTCTCCTAAATTCCGAATAAAAACACCAGATACTCCAATTTTGATCAGAATTCAATTTGACGTTTCCGAGTCAATTCCAGTCCAGTTCATTGACAGACCTCTCTGAACATAATAGAGACTCATTCTGGTCTTATCAAACCTTTCGAGGCACAAACTTCGAAATCCCGAAATCCAAAGGTAATACAATCAAATGGTAAAGTATTCAATCTGGTTCTAGATTTGAGTTCTAAAGCCTGACTTATGAAATTTTCACAATGTTCAAACTCATTTTTTATTTAGCAAAATCTGAACTAGTTAATAGCTTATTTGGTTAATTCTTTCATAAATATAAAATGAATTAGCTTTTGAACACAAAACCAACCAACCCATTATTTTTTGAACAACTCCAAAATCATTATCTTCGCCTTTTTTTTCTTATTTTATTTCATTTTATTTTTATGTTTCCCTTGTGTTATTTTGGCTTTTCATCACTTGTATTTTTTTTTATTATTCTTATTTCGGTTCTGTAATATTTAGGAAATGTGTGTCTTTCCCAGACCTTTTTAGGCTGGCGAAGAGATCCTCTTTGTTGTTATTTTCATTATTTTTATGTAATTATTTATTTTGTTAATTTTAATCTTAATTTGCCTTTTGCAGATATGTGCCTTCCCTAGAGCCCTTCGAGGGTAGAGAAAGGACCGTGTTTATGTTTATTATTTATCGCTTTTCCATTATAATGATCATCCATATTCTTATATCTGCTCATGCATCATTCTAGTGTGCTTATTTCTGTCCATGCATCATAATGGTATGCCATGCATATACAAAAATCTTTTTAACCAAAACCATACAATCTTTTCAAGCCAAAATTGATTAGAAAATAAATCGACTCTATAAAAATAAATATTTTTATCAATCACGAGTCCTTGGATCCACTCTTTGGTTCTGGGTTTGCCTTTTCCTAAAATTGGGCAAAACATCAATTTTCTAAAATGGAGTTAATTTTTTAGTTTCTTAATTACAATGAGAATAAATATATTTTCTAAAAATTAAGTGACGACTCACACATTTATACGTACACTCAACGGGCTCATAAGGGGTTCACCTAAAATGAGACTTGACCAAAATCTGATACCATACGCAATCTAACCCCACGCGATCAGTTTCCTCGAGGCCAGAAACCTGAGGTACGCTGCCGGCCCGCGCGTTCGGATTGGGCCTCCCAGCTAGCGACTTCCCTAGGGACATTTTGAAACTGAAAAAAAAATAAAAGGACTATTTTTTATTGAAAAAAACAACAATTGCTTAAAAATGTATGGAATTGGTTTTATGCATCACTTCACATGCACCTGTATCCCTAGGCAAACACGGGTAGAAAGTAGCATCGAGGGAGCCTCCCTCTTTGGGACTGCTTTGTTGATAGTGAAATCACCCACCCTAAGGTGCACCCGCTGATCCTTTCCGTTGGGATAGTGAGGTTGCACGTAGCCATTAGACCCACAAGAATCTCTTTGATTCACATGTGGTTAGGTATATCATGCCTCTAGTCTCTAGGGAACCTTCAAACCACCAAACCTCTAGTCTCTGAGGAACCATCAAACCACCA
>CAOJBK010753984.1:0-11627 GCA_948294925.1 Codiaeum variegatum | reverse complement strand
TCATGTTCTTGCTTTTTCTCTAGAAACATGGCATCATAGGTGGGTCATGTGCCTTTGCCCAAATTGTTTTCTTTTGTTCCTAATATTCATAATAAATATTTGAAGTCTGATTTCATTTGTGTCACTTGTATGGAAAGATTTCTCAAATTAATAGTTCCTATTACATTGAATATTTAATGTTTAATTTATTGTGTAATTTTGAACCATTTGTTTGATGACAATTTTCACAAATCATGAGTTGAGTCATTGGTGGTTGGATTCATAGAAAGATTGCAAGTTTGTTGTTAATTTAATATAATTAGGAGAAGCCTGTTGCTATACACATCCATGTTTGCAGGAATCAGTCCTTCAGAATTTCAATTATAGGCCTTTCAAAGAAGTGGATCTCAATTAAAGGGCTTGATGGTCTCTTTAAATTAACAAGATGATTTTAAGGACATTGAGTACTTTATTATAACATACTTTTGTTGTTTTGTAATTGTCCTTGACAAGTATAATATTTGGGGGTTAGTTCATTAATACAAATTAGTTAATTATGATGACTCTTTAATGAGCAAAATCTTCAAGTAGTTTTAAAAGTAAATTCTGTTAGTTTTGTTTTGGCATTGGCAATTGTGGATCAAATGTTTATATAAGCATCTGATGCATTTTGATGGTTGAGTTGTGAAAAGCAATAGTGAAAATTCATTTTGGTGCTTAATATCTCACTATGGTATTAGAGTGAAATTACTAATTCCTTCTTATTATTTTGCAAGATGAGCGGTATGCTACCAGTTCATGATCATAAGATAGTATAGCACAAACATTTTGATGTATAGTATAGCACAAACATTTTGATGTATAGTATATGATTAATATATATTTGAATATTCTATATTTCATACTCACTCTCTAAATTATGATATCCATATTAATTTTATTATTATTATTATTATTATTATTATATATATATATATATATATATATTATTGTTATTATTAATGATATTATATATTAAAAAAATATTTTTAGTATTTGTGACGTAATTAGTGACACATTTTATTTGGTCAGTATATTACTGATGCAATATTTTGTGACGGAATAAATTTATTTTTTACCGACTCATATTTTGGTCAGGAATGGGTCGGTAAATTACTGACTTTTTTTTGTCGGTAATTCATCGCTAATTATTTAAAAATATTACCGACCCAATATTTTAATTTACCGACCAATACTACCCAATTTTTTTGTTAATAAATGAAAAAATTGGGTCGGTAATAATGTTTACTGACCCCAAAATTAAATTTTCCGACAAAAAATTGGGTTGGTAAAAAATAAATTTTTTGTAGTGGGTGTCCCTACCAATAATCCTATGACCATGAACTACTTTTAAAGCAGCTGTTAAAAGGACAATCTGTAACTCATATTCTCAAACTCTTTGAGAATAGTTTCCCTACAGAATACTTACAGGACATTTATATGTTCGATATGATAAATGTTTTCACTTAAAGAACATATATATGAAAGCCAGTTAGATTTTAATTTACATTCATATGTAGAGTGTAAGCTCTAAGGCATACACTATTAACATCTATCCCACAGGGGTTTGGAGCATAAGAATGACACTCTCTCTAACATGAGAATCGAAGGGGGGCAAATGATCAAGAGGACTCAAGCCACCAAGGTTCGAGAGACATGTTGAGAGAAGAAGTTAGGAGATATGTGGAAGAAATGGCAGGAGCTAAGATTGATCACAGGAGAAACTTCACTCTCAACTTGAAATCCCCATTCAGCATAAAGATCGATGAGTTCCAGACGCCATAAAATTTCAAATAGCCATAGATGGCAAAGTGTAATGGCAGATAGTATTCGAAGTCACATGTCCTGAAGTACAAACACTTGGTGGAATTGTAAACCACCAAAGAGGAAGCATTGTGTAGAGCCTTCTGAAGCACGTTACAAGGGGCAGTAATGAAGTGGTACGGCAACCTCTCATAAGGAAGAATACGCTCATTCTAGAGTCTAGTGAACCTGTTCATTAAAGGGTTCTCTGCCAGCATCTCGATACCTACACCAACCCGAGCCTTGGAGCAGATAAAGCAGGGTTTGGATGAATCACTGAGGGATTTCATAGCCTTGTTCAACAAGGAGGCACTAATGGTGACAAACATAAATGAGCCATGAGCTGTCGAAGCCCTGTAGAAGTGCACAACTCACCAAAACTACTTCAAGGCTCTTGTCTGAAGCTCCCCAAAGACACTGAACGAAGTTATGGCTATCATAAAAGAATACATCAAGCATGATGATACTTATAGGGAAAGCAGGTTCTACAAGATGAGAAAGCCTGAAGAGGGAGGGTCACATTAAAAGAGAGGGAAGGAAGACACCACTCCAAAGTCAGGGGGATCGTCGACAATGCAAAATCCCCAACCAAGACTTATTAAGCCACCAAGGAGGGAGAATTTTGGACCCCTCCAAATTCACACCCTTAAATGCTAAACAAGAGGTGGTTTTCGTAGCCTTTCAAGACAAGTAGATATGGAAGACACTGAGGCTAATTATGAAGTACCCAGAGAAGAGAGATAGGACTTAGTGGTGCAAATTTCACAACACCTATGGGCACACTACCAACAACTGTCGTTCACTCTTAGAAGAGATTGAAAGAATAATCTAACAAGGATACCTTAAGAACTACATCAAGAGAGTTAACCAAGTTGGACCATCAAACCCAACGCAGGTCATACCTATAGAAGATGAAGTTACAGGAGATATCCTTTGACTCACAGGAGGGCCGGAAGAAATTCCTTATAGTAGGAATAAGAAGGGGATAGATCGAACCCATGAGACATTAAAATTTGTCTTCTAATGTGCCTCGAGGGAGTTAATAGAGGGCTCACTAGCATGACAACTAGGAAGGTATATACCAAAGGTGAAATGCAGCCTATAGGTATAGAGTAACAAACATTCAGCACAGGAGACTTGATGATAAGGAGCCTAGAAAAAGCAAGAAAAGAGAGCAGGAGAAAGCTGGCACCAGATAGAAAAGGCCCAATCAAAGTTGAGCAAGCCACTGACCCATCAATACAAGCGGCTAACCATGGAATACATGGAGATGCCTCACACATTGATTGTACATCTTAAATTGTACCACTTGATTGGAAATAAAATCACTCCTTCAGTTGTCAATACCTTAAAGCTTGAAGTAGCAAAGTCCAGCTTGATTGGCGAAAGACCCTCCAAGGGGGGGAATAAAGCCTAGGTTGACTAGCAAAAGACCCTATAAGGGGGGTACTAAGACCTATAGAGATGAGGTACCAAGCCCAGATTGACTAGCAAAAGACCCTCTAAGGGGGACACCAAGACCTTTATGAGATGAGACACCAAGCCCAGGTTGATTGGCGAAAGACCCTCTATGGAGGGCAACAAGCCCAGCTTGACTGGCGAAAGACCCTCCAAGATGGGTACTAAGACATCTATGAGATGGGGCACTAAGCCTAGCTTAACTGGTGAAAGGCCCTCCAAGGGGGGACACTAAGCCCAACTTGACTAGCGACACACCCTCTAATGGGGGCACTAAGGCCTCTATGAGATGAGGCACCAAGCCTAGTTTGACTGGTGAAAGACCCTCTAAGGAGGGCACCAAGCCCAGCTTAATTAGTGAAAAACCCTTCAAGGGGGGCACCAAGCCCAGCTTGACTGGCGAAAGACCCTCTAAGGGGCGCATGGCATAAGGAGGATATCAAGACTTCAAAGAGCCAAAGGCAACAAGGAGCCAAGGGATACACCAGACTCCAAGGAGCCAATGGAGACACCAAACTTTAAGGAGCCAAGGGAGACCAGACTTCAAGGAGCCAAATGAGATAGCAAACTTTAAGGAGCCAAGCGAGATCAGACTTTAAGGAGCCAAAGGAGACCAAATTCTAAGAATCCAAGGGAGACCATATTCCAAGGAGCCAGAGGAGACACCAAACTCTATGGAGCCAAGGAAGACAAGACATCAAGGAACCAAGGAAGCCTAAGTCCATCTTGACTGGTGAAAGACCCTCTAAGGGGGCACCTAAGTCAAGACTTGACTGGCAAAAGACCCTTCAAGGGGGCACCTAAGCCCTACCTTGACTGGAAAAACACCCTCTAAGGGGGTTACCTAAGTCTAGTCTTGACTGGTAAAAGACCTTCCAAAGGAGGCACCTAAGTCCAACCTTTACTAGAAACAGACCCTTCAAGAGGGGCACCTAAGCCTAGTTTTGACTGGCAAAAGACCCTCTAAAGGGGGCATCTAAGTCAATCCTTGACTGGTAAAAGACCCTCCAAGGAGGGGCACTTAAGCCCAACCTTTATTGGCAAAAACCCTCCAAAAAGGGCACCTAAGCCAGTCCTTAATTGGCAAAAGATCATCTAAGGGGAACACCTAAGCCCAACTTTGACTGGGAAAAGACCCTCCAAGGGAGGCACCTAAGCCCAACCTTGACTGGTAAAAGACCTCCTAGAAGGGCACTAAGTCCAGCCTTGACTGGCGAAAGACCCTCCAAGGGGGGCACCAAGCCAACTTGGCTAGCGAAAAGCACCAGAAAGCAAGAACCGAGGCTTAGACAAGTCAAGATGCTAAACATTACTCAAAGGGAAAAGTGCCTCCTGTGTAAGGTCCTTTAAGCTAAATAAGCTAATACTAGAGTTGTCAAACAAAAGCTGAAGTATAGCATTTTTCAAAGCCTAAGGCATATTCCAACTAAAGACAAAGGGATGAAAAATCTCATAGGATAAAAATAGAAGAAAAATGAGAGTGAATTTCATTAAAATCAAAGAATGAAAGTACAAGTTACAAATTATTGAATTACATGCTATAAAAGTTACATTTACATATACAACAAATAATACAACTGAGAGAGCATAGCCTCTGGAAAGAGGAATCTATGAAGAGCTAGCCCCTTGGTTTGAAGCTCGTATCAGGGCACTGATAGGTAGTTGGTCTTTAGAATCCGAGTCTAAATGGGTGGAGGTGGATAACTCTAGAGGTTCATTTGATTTATCGAAGGAGGAATGTACTTGATCTAGAAAGGAGAGGTTAAGAACATCCATACTATTAAAATAGTCTTGAAGTTTGATGTTTGGGATGATTAAAATAGGTGTTTGCCTCTAAAAACTTCTTAAAGGATGAAGATAAGGTCCTATTATACCACTCTAACCCTTTGTGGACCACTTCAACACTATGCCATCCTTTGAAGAAGCGGGATTCAAAAAATTTATGGACCTCACCTCTCCAAAGCTATGGCAGCTTATCCACCAAGGCCTCCATCTTTTTCACATAGATGTTGATAGCCTCGCTCGAGTTTTGAGCCTCATTAGCTACCTTCTACAGGCACTATTCAAGCTTAAAATTGTCTATCTCCAAGCCCATGGCTTGCTGCCTCAAGAATTCATTGGCAGACTCCATGTTGTGGTACTCTCCTGGAGAGAATTCATCTCTATAGCATGAGTCTCTAAGGCCTTCTTATCAACAGACATGGCCTTATCTTTCTCCTTAAGAGCTTTTTGAAGCATTGCCACCTACTTCTCTAGTACTACATTTGAGGCTCGACTGGCTTCCAAATCATTAAGCTGCCCCCCAAGATTGACAATAAACTCCTGGAGATAAGAAGATGGTTATAGGAAAGATCAAGACAATTAAAAAGAAAAGAGAAGAAAAATGAAAAGCAACTTTCAATGCGTGTAGAGCCTAATCCCTACAGCTGAAAAAGCTTGGAGGACCGGAAGAACTATCCCCTGTGGATAGAACAAGGGGAATCTTGAGGCAATTCAAAGGATAAGTTCCCTCCATAGGCAGAAGGGATTGGAATCGTCTCGCCATAGACATGTATAAACACCCTTATGCCCACTTCTAGAACTTTAGCTGGCCTTTCATTAGTGGCAACCCTTTCCTCTTCAGAAATCATAGGTGCAGTTGGTGGGATGACCGCCTTCTCATCAAGGCCCCCAAGGTCTGGCTCAGCCTCAACAATGATTAGGGCCATGGACTACTTTACCTCGAGAATGTCAGTAGCTTGCTGAGCAACACTAAGTGGCTGTGTGAGTCTGAGAAATGACTCCAAAGCCCCTTCAGCCCCTCCAGTCTTCATCATCTCCCTCAGCTCATCCCTAGGCAGGACAAAAGTTGATTGGGCGCTTACCTCAGCTACCACAGTTGGCCCATGCCTATCCCCAGCTAGCTCATTCCCTATAAAAAAACCACAACATTAAAACAAAGACAGAGAGCACGAGATGTAAAGGAGAAGCATACAATTTTCATACCTTAGGGAATTGAAAATCTCTCAGAGGGAGGCTGGGGTATAGGAGATCGATCCAGAACCTCCGCAGTTATGGCAATCTTGGAAGTGTCCTCTATAGGCCCCCAATGAAGCCTCTTTAGCCTCCTCCCTTGGCAAGCTAGGGCTAGAGCCGCTCCACAAGGCTCGGAGATAATTATCATTCCTTTATTCCAAACCAAGGGCACATCTGGTACCTCAACATCAGGACATTCGTCCATGGAGACATCCTCAGCGTCACCCCCAGCAGACCTGACCACTTCCTTTTCAACGTCAGCAACAGTGATAGCAAAGATTGTAAGGTCACACTTAGATGAGGAGACTAAGTCTTCCTTCCCAATCCTAAAGTTCTTCTGATACTAGTACAAGAACTCCTTCACATTCTAATTTCTCAAGGCCACTGTAGCTCGGTTCTCCTCGAAGGTCCGCATCCACAGAAGCCCAGTCTTGAAGTAGTGAATGGGTAAGAAGGCCTTATTATCTACTGGGTAGAGAGAGGGGTTCACTTATGGGAAAGCCTCGACCATGGCCTTGGATACCTCTTTCAGAATAGCCTTTACCTTCTGGTCCACAAGGGGCTTTGTAGATCAATCGAAGGTTAGCTAAAATGAAGAAGAGAAAGAAGAATAAGAGAGGTAACAAACAAGTGGTGAACTCACCTAAAGATCTTTGCACATTGCGAGGCAGCGAGAAAGCCCCATCAACATTGCGTAGAAAAGAAGAACTCATAATGAGGCCTCGATCAAAGGAGCGATGGTAAGAGGCAGAGATTCAAATCCCCCGAACATTAGTAAGGCTTAAGTTCTTCTCTTGCTTCTTAACCCTGGGCCTTCCCCTGGAGGCGTCTAGGAACTCGAAGCCCACCTGACCCTCCAACACCTTCACAGAGAAGAATTTGTTCTTCCAGTCATCCATTTGATAGGCTTCTTCTGGAAGCACCTAATATATAGCTCGCCAGAGACTGATAGGTTAAAGAATGCATGGAACATCTTGGGACTTGGCTCAGGAATTCCTAGGACATAACACACCACCTTGAAGCAGTGCAGGTCTTTGATTGAGTTGGGTGTCATCATCATAGGATTCACCTATAAGTAGTCGAAGTAGCTACAGAAGAAAGGCAAGGGAGGAAAGAGTACCCTCTGATCAAGTAGTCATAATACCACACATAGTCTAATTCCCATTAGCCAACTCTACTGACATCTTTGTTGAGATGATCCTAGCCTCGGATGAAGGGCAAGTGACACGAATGTGCTTAGGCAAGCAGTTTACGTACTCAATGAATGCACCAAAGTTGAAAGATATGTGGGTAATGTCTTTTATATATTGTCTCACCATTTTTTTTATATAAGAAGTAGTGTCTTCAGCTTTGCTCTACTTCTGAGCCTTCGTAAACTACAGAAAGTGTTTCTTTTATTTCTGTGGGGGAGCCATTGAGACAAATAAAGAACATATAATAAAGAGGGCAAGAGAGAGTTTAAAAAGCGAAGAAAGCAGAGAATAGTGCAAAGAATAGAGAGAGGAAGTAAGAGTTTTCAAAAAGTGAAGAATGAAGAATAAGGCAGACTTTTATAAGTGCATGGGAGGCATTAAAGTCCAAAAACGAAACACCTCGAAGGTGACACCTAGCAGCTAGTAACAGTTCAAGCCTTAATTGCTCATCAAGAATGCATTGAATGTCCCACCATGTGGCAAGAAAGAATTGCTAGGAATAAAGGCACCGTTACCTAAAAAAGTGCAACGATCTCATTCAAATCAGGCGGAAAGACGCATCTAGAGCATTGAAGAGTCACATATGGTTAGTTCAAAAAAGACGTGAACCTCCTGGCATTTGTCCGTTTGAAATTCAAAATTCAAAAGTTGCATGCTCAATCAAAGGGCGCTATCCACCTGGTTTGGTAAACGTTCCCCATGCACTCTTTGAGCTGTGAGCATTCAAGTGCTAACACTGAAGGGAAACTACTGATACGGACCTACATCAGTTGAGTTTGATAGTAACTAAGAGTTTTGGTGCCCTACATCAAGCTAGTTTGACATCAACTGAGGGTTCGGGAGTTAGACAAAGCTTAATGAGTCTGTTAGTCACTCTTAGAATCCCCCAAACCTTCAGAAATCTGAACCATTAGCCTTTGAGGTTTGCCTGTCTGAAAGAGACAGACTGACTACATCAATCAGCGGCCCTTCGGTCATATCACGGTCATATCAAGGTACTTACAGAGTTCCTAAAGTGTACACGTGTCCTACTCACTAAAGGTCAAACGAACATGTGTACCAACTACATGGTCTCAGTCTTATATATAATTCTCAAATAGCCACACTCATGTATGGCTTAATAGATACACTAAAGCCACATAATTCCATATTCTGAGAGTTTTCTCATAATTTCTCTAGAGTTCTCGACTTGACCGTCGGAGGGTTAATGCCAGACACCACGTCAGGCACCACTGACCAGTTTCTCTGTCTTGTAGGTTCCTTCAACCTAACTAAAAGAGTTCAATTCAAACTACATAAAAGCACAACAAGCATCACATGAAATTTATACCCATCAATGAAAAAATATTTATCTTAAATGACTTAATTCTATTGTTATAAAACTATCAATTATCATATTAAAAGTTTGAATTAAGAGAGTATTTGAATGGAGAAAATTCAAGAGAGGGCATTTCTTCCAATAAATTCTACGGTTTATCTTTTTTACATAAAAGTCATCTTCAACAGACCTTGTTTAAACAAGACGTTTTCTGAGAAGTAGATGCTCGTTATTTTGAATTGTTTTTATTTTTTCATAAAAATTTCACTAAATTACACTCGTCATATATATTTCATATATTATTGTAGGCTTCATAATAGGCTATCATCTTTCCACTCTTCCATAAATGACAGGTTGTGTCCGATTAATATCCATACAAAGAATCCACATTACTCACAGTATTGTAATTTTTTTAAGCTAAATAAAATGCATAAACACCATCTATAAAATCCTTAACACTGCATCACCATTTTCATCAATCTCTTCAAATATTAGACAAACTTCTTTCTAGAGATATGTCTTTAAGAACATTAGCTTCCACTGCCCTTCTCGTTTCCCTAAACCTTCTCTTCTTCACTTTGGTGAGATCCAATTATTGCACACCACCACCATCCCCTAAGCCACCAAAGGCTAGCAACCTAACGCCAAAACCAAGCAACCCATTACCAAACCCAGCCAATGGTGGTGGTAATTGCCCAAGAGATGTCCTAAAGCTGGGTGTATGTGTTAATCTTTTGCATAATTTATTAGTGTTACAAGACCAATATATTGAGAATTTTTAATATATCTTTAATCCAAAGAAAGAGAGAATTTATACAGCACAAAAGTTAAGCTATTCTAGGAAATAAACTAATCTAGGAAATTAAATATACAGAATCAATTACAATCAATTATTGACTTATGTATACAATCCTATAATGAGAAATAGTATTCATATAATCCAGCAGATTTTCTTTTCTCGTAACACTCCCCCTCAAGTTGGAGCGTGTATGTTTAGTACGTCAAACTTGTTAAGAAGAGAACAAAAAATTGATGAATTGAGAGGCTTAGTAAATATATCAGCAAGCTAACAATTTGATGAAACATGTGCGGTCTCTATAGCACCTGATTGAATACGCTATGAAATAACATGGCAGTAAATCTCTATGTGTTTTGTTCTTTCATGATAAACTAGATTAGCTGCAATATGCAGCGCCTCCTTGCTATCGCGGAATAGTTTTGCTGGTTGTAGATGTTGTACCTGCAGGTCATCTAACAAGTACCTAAGCCAAGTAAGCTCACATGTTATAGAAGCCATAGCACGATATTCTGATTCTGCAGAGGACCTTCAAATTGTTGCTTATTTCTTAGTCTTCCATGAAATGAGAGCTCCTCCAAGAAAGATACAATAACCAGTTACAGATTGTCTCATGATTGAATATCGATCCCAATTTGCGCCACAAAATCCTCTCAGTAGTAAATTTCCTTTTACTAGAAAGTGTAGTCCTTGTCCAGGAGTACCTTTAAGATATCGTAAAAGATGATGGACAGCATCCAAGTGTGGTTTTCTTGGTTCTTGTATAAACTGACTTAGAATGTGAATTGAGTAACTTATCTCTAGCCTTGTGATAGTAAGATAGATGAGTCATCCCACCAATATTCTATAAGTAGATGCATTTTTTACCAAATCTCCCTCTGTAGGTAGAATTTTTATATTTTCTTCCATTGGTGTCGATAATGGTTTGGCACCAAGCAAGCCTGCTTCATCTAAGATCTCAATAGTGTACTTTCGTTGGGATATTGAGATACCACTGGTAGAACGAGCAACTTCTATGCCAAGAAAGTACCGCAACTGACCAAGGTCTTTAATTCAAAATTTGGTATGAAGAGACTCCTTAAGTGCAGCAATAGTATTGTCATCATTACCTGTTATGATCATATCATTCACATAAATGAGTACCATTGTAAAAGAATTGCCAGAGATCTTTGTGAAAAGTGAATAGTCAGCTTTGGATTAGGACAAACCATCCTGTTGAATAGCAGTATAAAATTTTTGAAACTAACTCCGAGAGGCTTGTTTAAGCCCACATAATGATTTGTTGAGTCGGCATACCATAGGTGTCTCCCCCTATCGAGGAAAGCCAGGAGGCAATTGCATGTAGACTTCTTTAAGTAAATCACCATGAAGAAATGCATTTTAGATGTCCAGTTGATGAAGTGACCAATTTCGAACAGCCGCTACAGTAAGTAAACAACGAACAATAGCTAATTTGGCCACTGGAGAAAATGTCTCCTTATAGTCAATCCCTTCTCATTGATTAAAACCTTTAGCCACCAAACAAGCTTTATATCGCTCAATAGTGCCATCAGAATTATGTTTGATATTGTATACCCATTTGCAACCAATGGGACGATGACCAAAAGGGAGAGGTGTGAGTGTCCAAGTGTGATTTTGTTCAAGAGCTCTTAATTTAGCAGCCATAGCTTCTCGCCATTTGGGGTCCAACATTGCTTTTGCATAAGTCACAGGTTTGACAAGAGTAGTAATAGCACATACAAATTTATGATACATTGGGGAAAGGTGTGCATAATAAATATACCGAGATAAGGGATGACGCATACCTAACGAGGAACAAGGCTGGTTGGTAGCAACTTTGGCCATGTGATAGACATGAAAATCTCTAAGTGTGACATTAGGTTGTTTAATACGGTCTGAATGGCGAGTAGCAACAGGTGTGTGTGGTGGAACAATCGTATGATCAGATGTAGGTTCAGTCACAATTCTTGGAAAGTTTGGAGATGAGGCTAGTGGAGAGGATGGTTGGTTATTATCTGTTGGGTCA